>SKCR01010321.1:0-22602 GCA_019454045.1 Zanthoxylum bungeanum | reverse complement strand
GATGAAAGTTTACAAAGCTCGCTTGGAACGGATGAGACTACTAACGATGAAAGGTGTTATAAATTCAACTCATCATTGCACTTTTGAAGACATCCAGAGTAAAACATGGAAGCCACTTCAAGAAGACGAGTTGAAAACATCTGTGTGTTTTGCGGCACTAGTGTTGGTACTAAGCCACACTACATAGAGGCAGCACAGGAATTGGGTCAAGTCATAGCTGAGAAGAATATGCACTTGATATACGGTGGAGGCAGTCTTGGACTAATGGGGATCATTTCAAAGGCCGTACAGGAAGGAGGCAGTCCAGTTTTGGGAATCATCCCAAAACCTTTGGCGGAGGCAAATTTGATAGGACCATCAAATGGAGAGGAACTGATTGTGCCAAGCATGTCAGAGCGACTGGTGGAAATGATTAACCGTGCAGATGCTTTTATTGCTTTGCCAGGAGGCTTGGGCACATTGGAGGAAGTTTTTATAGTGCTGTCTTTGGCGAACTTGAACATGATGAGTGGTAATTATATCACTTTTTCCCACTCATTTGACCTAATATTTTGTTTAGTTTCTCGAGTTTGATGAACGTTTTGATGTGCTTTTGTTTATTTTGCAGATAAAAATAATATTTTGACTTAATAGAATCAACTCGGGGCTAAAACGATGAAATTCGGATAAAAAAATGTCAAAAACGAAATTCTTCTATACGCGACACGAAGTGCAGTCAAAATTTCCAGTTTTGCGCAACTTTCTTATTTTGGCCATAACATTTTCGCCCGATGTCCGATTGAGCTGATTCAAGTTGTAGATTAAAGAAGACTCGAAAATCTACAACTTTGAAAGTCAAAATATTTTCGAATTCTGACGTTTGAAAGGCCGAAATGGATGAACAATACTGTATATTTTGTGTATCTACTATAGTCATTTACAAAATATAAAATAAAATTAATAAAATAAAAAAATAAAAATGGTCAAACTTCCACCAAACATGCTTGCATGTTTGGTGCCATGTTTGGTTCCATGTTTGATGCCATGATGGTGCCATGTTTGGTTCACCTTTAGGAAGATATTGTGTGGAGTCACGACCCTAAATCTTTTTGAGTCTTTTGTTATTTTCCTTAGTATTTTCTTTAGTTTATTTTTATTTTAATTAAGCAATTCCACATTAAACCAACCAAAGCAATCAATTCCCTTCTCCCTACAATTAGATACCTGTAAATAAATAGATTCAACAATTAATAACAACAGTAGGAATTAAGTCCTCGTGGGATCGATATTTTTATACTACTTGAACGATACGTGCGCTTGCAATATACGTGTGTGTTTACGCCGGTCAAGTTTTTGGTTGTCAAACTTCCACCAAACATGCTTGCATGTTTGGTGCCATGTTTGATGCCATGTTTGGTGCCATGTTTGATGCCATGTCTTGTGGCATGTTTGGTGGAGTGTTTGGTGGAGCAATTTGTGGAGCAATTGGTGGAGAAATTGGTGGAAGCCTTTAGGTTTTCTATAAATACCAAGCCATTTCATTTGTAATTCTCATGCTTTCCTTAGGTTTTTGTAAGGAATTTAAGGATTGCATCAAGTTTATATTTATTTTAAGTATTTAATTTATGTATTTTATTTTCAGTAATAGCAATAGTTCTCTTCTTCTACTCCTTCTTTAATGTTTAGTAGTTAATTTTCCGCTGGGGGAAGGGTGAAGCTTTTATAATTTTAATTTAAATAATCTCCCTTAATTATAATATAAAATTTATTATTCACATTAAAACGAATTACCGCCTTAATGGCTGGTTTTATTTATTTTGCATAAAGTGGCACCGCCTATATGGCTGGTTTTTAGGTGACAGATAATTACCGCCTATATGGCTGGTTTATGTTTAAATAGTATTACCGCCTTAATGTAGGTTGGACTTCATTTAAATCTAATTAATAAGGAATACCACCTATATGGTCGGTTGGGCTAATCACCGTTAAATTCTATATTATATTATGGGAGATTTCTAATTATAAATAGTAAAAGTGGATCCCCCAACCCCCAGCATTTTATTTTTATTCTAGGGCAGTGATGAAACACAATACACACACTTAATAATTGATTTTCTTTTTATGGGTAGTTCTTTAGTTTGTTTATTGAGTCTTAAGCTTAATGCGTCTTGTTAACTGGCCATTAATAAGATTGATGGGGTAAACTTAAAATGAACTATATATAGGGATTTTAGGTTTCAGCCTTAGATTCAATAGCCCACGATCTTCCTTGAGGATAGATAACCATTTAATAGATTTCCTTACAGGATATGAATATACCTGTCGGGCGGGGGTAGCCATAATTGGAACTTGGTCTTAATGAATCCAGGTAATGTGGTTGACATAGGAATATGGTTCAATTGGGTTATACTGGGTATTTGCGTCTGACCATCGGAAGAGGCTTTTGCATAGTTTCGTGTTACAGGTTAGCAAGTTAATTAATTACACATAGATAAGAGAGTCAATTCACCTTTAGGAAGATATTGTGTGGAGTCACGACCCTAAATCTTTTTGAGTCTTTTGTTATTTTCCTTAGTATTTTCTTTAGTTTATTTTTATTTTAATTAAGCAATTCCACATTAAACCAACCAAAGCAATCAATTCCCTTCTCCCTACAATTAGATACCTGTAAATAATAGATTCAACAATTAATAACAACAGTAGGAATAAGTCCTCATGGGATCGATATTTTTATACTACTTGAACGATACGTGCGCTTGCAGTATACGTGTGTGTTTACGCCGGTCAAGTTTTTGGTTGTCAAACTTCCACCAAACATGCTTGCATGTTTGGTGCCATGTTTGATGCCATGTTTGGTGCCATGTTGATGCCATGTCTTGTGGCATGTTTGGTGGAGTGTTTGGTGGAGCAATTTGTGGAGCAATTGGTGGAGAAATTTGTGGAAGCCTTTAGGTTTTTCTATAAATACCAAGCCATTTCATTTGTAATTCTCATGCTTTCCTTAGGTTTTTGTAAGGAATTTAAGGATTGCATCTAGTTTATATTTATTTTAAGTATTTAATTTATGTATTTTTATTTTCTGTAATAGCAGTAGTTCTCTTCTTCCACTCCCTTCTTTAATGTTTAGTAGTTAATTTTCCGCTGGGGGAAAGGTGAAGCTTTTATAATTTTAATTTAGATTAATCTCCCTTAATTATAATATAAAATTTATTATTCACATTAAAAAGGAATTACCGCCTTAATGGCTGGTTTTATTTATTTTGCATAAAGTGGCACCGCCTATATGGCTGGTTTTTAGGTGACAGATAATTACCGCCTATATGGCTGGTTTATGTTTAAATAGTATTACCGCCTTAATGGTAGGTTGGACTTCATTTAAATCTAATTTAATAAGGAATACCACCTATATGGTCGGTTGGGCTAATCACCGTTAAATTCTATATTATATTATGGGAGAATTCTAAATTATAAATAGTAAAAGTGGATCCCCCAACCCCCAGCATTTTATTTTTATTCTAGGGAAGTGATGAAACACAATACACACACTTAATAATTGATTTTCTTTTTATGGGTAGTTCTTTAGTTTGTTTATTGAGTCTTAAGCTTAATGCGTCTTGTTAACTGGCCATTAATAAGATTGATGGGGTAAACTTAAAATGAACTAGACATAGGGATTTTAGGTTTCAGCCTTAGATTCAATAGCCCACGATCTTCCTTGAGGATAGATAACCCTTTAATAGATTTCCTTACAGGATAGGAATATACCTGTCGGGCGGGGGTAGCCATAATTGGAACTTGGTCTTAATGAATCCAGGTAATGTGGTTGACATAGGAATATGGTTCAATTAGGTTATACTGGGTATTTGCGTCTGACCATCGGAAGAGGCTTTTGCATAGTTTCGTGTTCCAGGTTAGCAAGTTAATTAATTACACATAGATAAGAGAGTCAATTCACCTTTAGGAAGAGATTGTGTGGAGTGACGACCCTAGATCTTTTTGAGTCTTTTGTTATTTTCCTTAGTATTTTCTTTAGTTTATTTTTATTTTAATTAAGCAATTCCACATTAAACCAACCAAAGCAATCAATTCCCTTCTCCCTACAATTAGATACCTGTAAATAAATAGATTCAAAAATTAATAACAACAGTAGGAATTAAGTCCTCGTGGGATCGATATTTTTATACTACTTGAACGATACGTGCGCTTGCGTTATACGTGTGTGTTTACGCCGGTCAAGTTTTTGGTTGTCAAACTTCTACCAAACATGCTTGCATGTTTGGTGCCATGTTTGATGCCATGTTTGGTGCCATGTTTGATGCCATGTCTTGTGGCATGTTTGGTGGAGTGTTTGGTGGAGCAACTTGTGGAGCAATTGGTGGAGAAATTGGTGGAAGCCTTTAGGTTTTTCTATAAATACCAAGCCATTTCATTTGTAATTCTCATGCTTTCCTTAGGTTTTTGTAAGGAATTTAAGGATTGCATCTAGTTTTTATTTATTTTAAGTATTTAATTTATGTATTTTTATTTTCTGTAATAGCAGTAGTTCTCTTCTTCTACTCCCTTCTTTAATGTTTAGTAGTTAATTTTCCGCTGGGGGAAGGTGAAGCTTTTATAATTTTAATTTAGATTAATCTCCCTTAATTATAATATAAAATTTATTATTCACATTAAAAAGGAATTACCGCCTTAATGGCTGGTTTTATTTATTTTGCATAAAGTGGCACCGCCTATATGGCTGGTTTTTAGGTGACAGATAATTACCGCCTATATGGCTGGTTTATGTTTAAATAGTATTACCGCCTTAATGGTAGGTTGGACTTCATTTAAATCTGATTTAATAAGGAATACCACCTATATGGTCGGTTGGGCTAATCACCGTTAAATTCTATATTATATTATGGGAGATTCTAAATTATAAATAGTAAAAGTGGATCCCCAAACCCCCAGCATTTTATTTTTATTCTAGGGAAGTGATGAAACACAATACAACACTTATAATTGATTTTCTTTTTATTGGTAGTTCTTTAGTTTGTTTATTGAGTCTTAAGCTTAATGCGTCTTGTTAACTGGCCATTAATAAGATTGATGGGGTAAACTTAAAATGAACTAGACATAGGGATTTTAGGTTTCAGCCTTAGATTCATAGCCCACGATCTTCCTTGAGGATAGATAACCCTTTAATAGATTTCCTTACAGGATAGGAATATACCTGTCGGGCGGGGGTCCATAATTGGAACTTGGTCTTAATGAATCCAGGTAATGTGGTTGACATAGGAATATGGTTCAATTGGATTATACTGGGTATTTGCGTCTGACCATCGGAAGAGGCTTTTGCATAGTTTCGTGTTCCAGGTTAGCAAGTTAATTAATTACACATAGATAAGAGTCAATTCACCTTAGGAAGATATTGTGTGGAGTCACGACCCTAGATCTTTTTGAGTCTTTTGTTATTTTCCTTAGTATTTTCTTTAGTTTATTTTTATTTTTATTTTAATTAAGCAATTCCACATTCAACCAACCAAAGCAATCAATTCCCTTCTCCCTACAATTAGATACCTGTAAATAAATAGATTCAACAATTAATAACAACAGTAGGAATTAAGTCCTCGTGGGATCGATATTTTTATACTACTTGAACGATACGTGCGCTTGCGTTATACGCATGTGTTTGCACCGGTCAAGTTTTTGGCGCCGTTGCCGGGGACTTATATTTCTTGATTTGTTAATTTTGAAGCTATCTAATTTACTTGTATCTAATTTTCTTTATTTTTATCTGTAAGTTTTATTTGTTCTTTTTTTTCAGGTGGTTGAAAAATGGAACACTACTGGGAGATTGAGAGATTACGTGCTTTACAAGAAGATACACCCCACATCTGGGAGTAACAGTCTAATTTTCTGAGGCCTATTGTACAGCCCAATAATTATCACTGGATGCCAGAGCCAAACAATACTACATTTGCTCATCAAAATGAGAAATGGAGATGTGAGATATGTGACGGTAACCACCGTGATCATTGCGAGTACAACTACCATCCAGGGTGGCAGAGCTATCAAAATCATTCATGGTATGTAGAACCATCACATTTCACAGAGCCACATTTTTCATCTCATCCACCATCCACATTTGATCTTCACCAAGAACTAGAACCATCAGAAGAAGATCAGGTGATTAACATGCTCAAAGATTGGATCAAGAAACAAGACGAAAATTTGGATGCGATGCTTGAAACATGCCAGAATCAATTTGAAAGTATTCAGAGACAATCAGTATCAATTCAGAGACTGACAGATCAAACGAGACAGTTAAATGAAAACCAGAACTACATACCTCAAGAACCATTTTCAGATGACACTGACAAAGCCTTCGAGTATCAATCAGAAGAAGTTGACATGTTAGAAGATGAGGAGGTTGAGCAGTATCATCAATCAAAGGTATCAGTTCCGGAGCCCACACCAGCGAAGTCTTTATTTGATTTCTATTATTCAGATTCCGACTCTGATGATGAAGTTGAGCTGTTCGTACCAACAAAAATTGAGGATGGAATTCTGTATCCTCAATTCGAAGATCTTGGATCGTGCATTGCAATGATATTCGAGGAAGAACTACCGACCACAGAGGATAAAAACTTACAGACAGATGCAATTTTACATCCTCCGGCCGATGATTTTGGAGATTGCATTGCACCCATATTTGATGAAGAGTTGCCTGAGTCATCCAATCCAGTCATATCAGAGGATGAAGACCTAATGTTAGACACATCATTACATCCTCAGGTTGATAATTATGAGGCATGTATTTCACAGATGACAGACGAGGAACTGAACGCGGAAATCTTAAAATACATCTGTGAAGAAACGGTGGAGCAAGAAGCAGAGCAAATGAAGGAGCAAATGTCTGACCTTACTAAAGATCCAGAGCATTCAGGCGAAACATCACTGTGTCGGGGAGTACAATTTAGAGAAATCACCCAGAAGCTTGACAGAATGGAACTTCCATTCCGAGTCAAGTACTATACGAGACCTCCTGATTTTCTTTCTTTCTTTGCAGGAACCACTGGAGCGACAAGGAGCCAAAAGGTAGCACGAGCACTGCATGGGACAAAATTATTTTTGCTATCTTACCGTTGGAAGAGACCCTTCAAAAGCAACGCACACGGGATTGTCTGTAATCGGACGTCCAAAACGACGCTGAAACCTCCTTGACATATAGATTTCAGTCACGTCTGGCTGAATACGTAAAATTTAGCGCTAGCAGGGAGGCAACCCATGCAATTTGTTGTAATTTTTGTTTTCATATTTTGTGTATACATGTTGTAGAACTTTTTAACTTTTTGTGTTAGTATTTCAGGTAAAAGCACAAAAAGAGCATTTTTAAAGACAGAAGGAATGGTGTTTGAAGGTCGCAAAAATGAAAGATAAATCATGAGTGATGGCTGAGTAAGGAATGCAATTCTTGAGATGCATCCTCATGAATTTATACTAGCGAGTGGCGTATTGAGTACACAATTTCGTTGCCTTAATTATTGCTTTGATTTGCTTTTCTTTTGTAATTATCTTTATTTTCATAGACAAGATCCAGACTTTTTGACCATTCACGATTTCTTTTGTTGTTTAGCTAACAATCGTCCTTTGGAAGATACTAGTGCTATTATTACTCATCCTTTTCAGGTACTATAAATTCAACTCATCATTGCATTTATGAGGGCATCCAGATTTGGAAAAAAAGAAGAAATACATAAAAAAAAAATGGAAGCTACTTCAAGAAGAGGAGTTGAAAACATTTGTGTATTTTATGGTACTAGTGTTGGTACCAAGCCACAATACATTGAGGCAGCACAAGAATTGGGACGAGCCATTGCTGAACGGAATATGCACTTAATATATGGAGGAGGCAATCTTGGACTAATGGGGATCATTTCAAAAGCTATACAAGAAGGAGGCAGTCCAGTTTTGGGAGTCATCCCAAAACCCTTGGCAGAAGCAAATCTGATAGGACCATCAAACGGAGAGGAACTGATTGTGCCAGGAATGTCAGAGCGACTGGTGGAAATGATTAACCGTGCAGATGCTTTTATTGCTCTACCAGGAGGCTTAGGCACATTGGAGGAAATTTTTATAGTGCTATCTTGGGTGAACCTGAACATACATCAGAAACAGCTTGGATTTTTTAACGTCGAGGGATTTTATGAATTTCTTTGTGTGTTCCTTGATGACAACCGGAGAAATGGGTTCATAACAAAGCCAATGAATGAACTCCTCTTCACTGCCAGAACTGCTCAGGATTTATTTGACCAAATCTTAGCTTTTAAACCACAAGGACCCTGTTCTTTCAAAGATCAAATGGACCGAGGACGATTGTGGAAAGAAGCGTAAGATGAATCTGGATCTCAACCTTTAGTTTTCTGTAGTTCAGCTAAGCAGGTACTATCTTCTAAACTCTTCTTTTACCGTTTAAGACATGGGGACAATGTCTCATTTAGGTTTGGGGGGGAAGGAATTTAGTTGATTAGTATCTTGTTTTTAGTTTGTGTGTTGTTTTTATTTTTTTGTCCAAAATTTTTCGAAAAAAATACAAAAAAATTAAAAATTTTCAAAAATTACAAAAAATTTTTCGTTTTTGTGTTTTTATTTTGACTAAAAAGGTAAAACAGTTTCGAAATAAGTTAATTTTTGTTTATTTCCTTTTAAATTATTTAATTTGTAGATTCTCCATAAAAAGGACTAAAATGGATCTTCATATGCTTAGTTAACAAGTATTATCAATATGCATAGTAACATACAGACATGAGGCGTACTTGAAAAGTTTGTAATATTCCGTGCTCTAGTTTAATTGGAAGAAACATCTCTAAATAGCAATGGAGTAAAAAAAAAAATTCTGATGTACAAAAAAATAAAGCATCCGAGATCCGGGTTATTAAGTCTGTAAGGGTGTTTTAACACCTAGTGCCCTAAAACCAACTGGTTTGGGAGTCACTGGCCCAAAGCTCGCTACATGGATCAAAGATGCTAAATATATAATATATATATATATATATATATATATCTGAAGTCTGGGTAATTAAGTCCGTAGGGGTGTCTTAACACCTGGTGCCCTAAAGCCAACTGGTTTGGGAGCCACCGACCCAAAGCTCGCTACATAGACGGAAGATATTGTATATAAATAAAAAGTCAAAATTGGAAAAAGAAAGAAAAAAATCATAAAAATCAGAAAAATTATTCCATTGCTACAAAAAGGTGTGAAATCTGATAGAACTTTAGGACAAAAATATTACTCTCTTGTCAACTACACTTGTGACTGTTGTGGGCAAAAATGAGTTGATTAATATTTTGTTAGCTATGTATATGGAGAATGGTAAAAATAATCGGAGAATTTACTTATTCGGTAATTTAGAAAGAAACAAAACAACTAGTAACTTGGAGTAGAAGTTTCACCTGACTAGTCACTAACTTCTCTTTTCGCTTGTCTTTTTGCTTTTGTGTGCATTAGTTTTAACTAACTTTTTACTTTAGTAAAAACGTTTGTGGGTATCGTTGCTGTAAGCCCTCACGAGACTACAACTCGTCCACTAGGGACACCTAGGGGTTTAAAGGCTTGTTGCATACGCTAAATGCAACCGGGATCCCTACGAAAGTGGCTTAGTTAATTTTATTTTCATGTTATTTTATTTTCTGTTTTGCTCGAGGACTAGCAAAATGTTAGGTTTGGGGGTGTGATGAGTGGTAATTATATCACTTTTTCCCACTCATTTGACATAAATATTTTGTTTAGTTTCTCGAGTTTGATGAACGTTTTGATGTGCTTTTGTTTATTTTTGCAGATAAAAATAATATTTTGACTTAATAGAATCAACTCGGGGGGTAAAACGATGAAATTCGGATAAAAAATGTCAAAAACGAATTTCTTCTATATGCGACACGAAGTGCAGTCAAAAATTCTAATTTTGCGCAAACTTTCGTATTTTGGCCATAACTTTTCGTCCGATGTCCGATTGAGCTGATTCAAGTTTCAGATTAAAGAAGACTCGAAAATCTACAACTTTGAAAGTCAAAGTATTTTCGAATTCTGACGTTTGGAAGGCCGAAATGGATGAACAATACTGTATATTTTGTGTATCTACTATAGTCATTTACAAAATATAAAATAAAATTAATAAAATAAAAAAATAAAAATTGTCAAACTTCCACCAAACATGCTTGCATGTTTGGTGCCATGTTTGGTGCCATGTTTGATACCATGTTTGGTGCCATGTTTGATGTCATGTCTTGTGGCATGTTTGGTGGAGTGTTTGGTGGAGCAATTTGTGGAGCAATTGGTGGAGAAATTGGTGGAAGCCTTTAAGTTTTTCTATAAATACCAAGCCATTTCATTTGTAATTCTCATACTTTCCTTAGGTTTTTGTAAGGAATTTAAGGATTGCATCTAGTTTATATTTATTTTAAGTATTTAATTTATGTTATTTTATTTTCCATAATAGCAGTAGTTCTCTTCTTCTACTCCCTTCTTTAATGTTTAGTAGTTAATTTTCCGCTGGGGGAAGGGTGAAGCTTTTATAATTTTAATTTAGATTAATCTCCCTTAATTATAATATAAAATTTATTATTCACATTAAAAGGAATTACCGCCTTAATGGCTGGTTTTATTTATTTTGCATAAAGTGGCACCGCCTATATGGCTGGTTTTTAGGTGACAGATAATTACCGCCTATATGGCTGGTTTATGTTTAAATAGTATTACCGCCTTAATGGTAGGTTGGACTTCATTTAAATCTGATTTAATAAGGAATACCACATATATGGTCGGTTGGGTTAATCACCGTTAAATTCTATATTATATTATGGAAGATTTCTAAATTATAAATAGTAAAAGTGGATCCCCCAACCCCCAGTATTTTATTTTTATTCTAGGGAAGTGATGAAACACAATACACACACTTAATAATTGATTTTCTTTTTATTGGTAGTTCTTAGTTTGTTTATTGAGTCTTAAGCTTAATGCGTCTTGTTAACTGGCCAGCCATTAATATGGGATGTTAACTTAAATCTACTAGAACTAGATAGGGATTTTAGGTTTCAGCCTTAGATTCAATAGCCCACGATCTTCCTTGAGGATAGATAACCCTTTAATAGATTTCCTTACAGGATAGGAATATACCTGTCGGGCGGGGGTAGCCATAATTGGAACTTGGTCTTAATGAATCCAGGTAATGTGGTTGACATAGGAATATGGTTCAATTGGGTTATACTGGGTATTTGCGTCTGACCATCGGAAGAGGCTTTTGCATATTTTCGTGTTCCAGGTTAGCAAATTAATTAATTACACATAGATAAGAGAGTCAATTCACCTTTAGGAAGATATTGTGTGGAGTCACGACCCTAGATCTTTTTGAGTCTTTTGTTATTTTCCTTAGTATTTGTTTATTTTAATTAAGCAATTCCACATTCAACCAACCAAAGCAATCAAATCCCTTCTCCCTATAATTAGATACCTGTAAATAAATAGATTCAACAATTAATAACAATAGTAGGAATTAAGTCCTCGTGGGATCGATATTTTTATACTACTTGAACGATACGTGCGCTTGCGTTATACGCGTGTGTTTACACCGGTCAGAACATACACCAGAAATCGATTGGGCTGTTTAACGTTGAGGGATTTTATGATTTTCTTTGTGTGTTTCTTGATGATGCCCAGAGAAATGGGTTCGTGACAAAACCTATGAAAGAACTCCTCTTCACTGCCAGAACTGCTCAAGATTTACTTGATCAAATCTTAGCCTTTGTACCACAAATTGACCCTATCCTTTCCAAGGTCAAATGGACCGAGGACGATCGTGGTAAGAAGCGTAAGATAAATCTGGATCTCAACCTTTAGTTTTCTGTGTTTCAGCTAAACAGGTACTATCTTCTAAACTCTTCTTCTACTTTTTAAGACAATGGGGACAATGTCTCATTTAGGTTTGGGGGAGATGAATAGTTAATTAGTATCTTCACTACAAGAAAAAAGGCTTTTACTGATACTAAATTAGTGTCAGTAAAGGGTTTTACTGACACTATATAAATGTGTCAGTGTTGCCGCAGCCAGAAGAACAATCACTGACACTAGTTTCTAGTGTCAGTGATTCTTAGTGTCAGTAAACGTTAATACTGTAGTATCAGAAAATTATTGACACTATGGTATCAGTAATCTCTCACACTATTTTAGTGTCAGTAATTATTGACACTATATCATCAGTATTTAGTGATACTATAGTGTCAGTAATTTTGTTACAGTATCAGTATATCGCATATTTGATTTTTAGTGTCAGTAATTATTGTTACTATAGTATCAATATCCGTCAATATCTTTTAAAATTTAAAAATCGTATTATTTCACATTAATTTTATCTTATTTTTTGTAATTAAATTAATCATAAAATATATATATATATATATATATATATATAACAACTCAATGAAATAAAAAACTAAAAATTACATTTATATAAAAATCGCAATATAATAGATTAATCGTATTAATCAATTCAACAGTATCACATGATGAATACAAAAACTCCATAGACAATCTTTAAATTAACATATATATATTTCAAAAACTACTCTTAAAGTCCCATCAAAATGTCATGCCCCCACCAAAATTCATGATACTTGTTGAGAAGCCTGCAACAATCCCCCAACAATATGATATCTGGCACAAAATCTGAAATTATAAACCAAATGTTAAGAATTAGATGGACTTCCAAAAAAAATCGATATCTTCATAAATAAAAACATTAAATACATCCAAATAAAAATACAAAATATAACCCTAATCTAATTTTGTCACATAAAGCACTTATTGACAATAACCATACCAACAACCTAAGAGCATGCATATAAAAAACCAAATGGCATCCATAATAACAAGTTGTATCTTTCATACCGCTACATAATCACCAAAACAAACAAATCAATAACACACACACACACACACACACACACAACACCACACACACACACACACACATATATATATATAGACGGACATAAAACTGAAATAAAAGGATCTCATGAACCAGATGAAGTTTATCAGATGACATGATCTAATACTGTTTCCAAATGCAGGAAGCAAATCAAGATGACAAGATAGTTGTTCATTATGGAATTCCTGGAAACTAAAAGTTCAAAGCTCAAAATGTACTAGAATGTAACATTCCAGGTAATTGCCATAAAAATAGATGAGATAAACATGTTAGATCTCAATATATCAAATACTGCTTCCATAGCATTCATGCTGCACCTCAAAGCACATCAGATGACAGGTGCCATATCCCCCAAAGGTTTCAACAAGTATCAATCAGAACATGGCAAAACTTCATCAGGTAAAAAACTATCTCCAAGTTCATGTCTGACATAGAGAACATCGAGACACTGTTAATAGAATATTTTACATCATGATTGTTTTAACTTTCAAGTCTCAAAGCAATCTTACCCACTAGCAAAACTCACAAATAAAACAAATTAACCCACCAAATTAAACCCATCAGGGCATAAAACTGAAATAAAAGATATGATTCATATTGCTTTCACTGAAGTAAAAATCTGGGGAAAAAATTCTAAGCTAAAAGTAGAAACAAGAATGTATTAATTTACAGAAAAGAGAAATACCATACTACTTCATTAACTCAACGAACAATAGCTATGTTGTCCTTGTCATTTGTATTCTGCAAGAATAGAAGATTTCCCAATATGTCATGAATTAAAGTGAAAAAATAGGAAGTAATAATCACCTCTGTAAAACATGTCCTTGTAATTACCTCTTCATTATACTGTGTGATTATATGTGCAACATATATTGCCCAATCATCACGGAGTTGCGTTATATCTTCCAGAGTGTACTCATTAATCCCCTTGAACTTTAAAATATTTATAAGTTAGAATTTTAAACAGTAAGATATCTTAATTGAAAAGATATCTTAATTGACTAGTGATAAAACTTAACTATTGTTAACTTACATTGTCTTTTAGAATGTTCACATTTGTTACAATTTGCTGCATGTATTTCATCACATAATAACCGCATTCAAAACTTCCAGGCTGCATTGGACACTATAAAAAAGAATTATCATATCAATATTAGTTCATTTAGACATATTCTAAATATTCTCATTGTTGCATATCACAAAAATATATATATATCATAACTTTGTACCTTCACAGATACCCAAGTCACATTACCGCTCTTATTATTAGAATGTAAAGATTGATACACTCTAATTCCCCTACAAAAAATTATAATTGGATATCATATAAATAATGCAACAATAAACCCAATGTTAAAATAAAGAGAAAACAACTATAACTTAACTGATTAACAATTTGCATCAACTCATCAGTAGGATTATTCCCCTTAGGATCCAGATAATATATCGTGCGTCGTACTATGTCAATTGCAAGAAGCACCCAGTGAAAGCTAAATAAGAAAGAAAGGGTAATAAAAATCTGGATTACATAACTTGAAATTGAATACTAAAAAAATTAAAAAATTATTACCTTGGGTTGTATGGGATCAATATGATTTGCCCCAACTCTATCATACCTAACAGTTTTGAAATGTATTGAGGTCCTTCTTTCAAAGCAACCTTTGATGGACGTATCATCTCAAAATTTCCAAACTGAACTGGTTTGGCAGTTTCAGTTTTATCCATCTCATCGTATAAGTGCCTAAGACAAGATAAACATAAAAACAAAGTAAATATTTATAAAACATTTAGAACAAATGAAGAAAGAGGTAAAAGAAAACATACTTGATCCATATGTTAATAGCACAGTTTGAGACCTCCTTAAAATCCATGATTTCTTCGCAAATTGCTTTGTCTAAGTATGACTTCCAAGTAATACCAAAAATTGGTATGTCATAATCAATCTTTATCAAATTCGGAAAACAGCTCTTAACAAGCATAAAAAACATTTGCATGTATGGACTCTTATCTTGTTTTCTTGTTTGTGCAGCTGCCCTCGTGTTCTTTTTAAGAACCAGCTTTCTTGCAATTTGTTTTTTCACAACTACTACATTCATTTTTTGGTTCCTTTACTGCAGGAGTTAACCTCGGAGATCTTCTTGGAGTCAATTTAGGTTTCGTTGGAGTTATTCTTGAAGTTGCTTCAATGTTTTGTTCTTTTTGATCATCATTTGGCACACCAACTTTAATAGGATCCTCCAATATTTTGCTCTTCACAGACTTTGGTGAAGTTTTACCCACAACTAACTGAACCTGTAGGATTAATTCATTATTAGTATTTAATAATACATATATATGAAGATATTAAAAAAGACGCCAAATGTATTAACCTTTCTTTTTCCAAGTATGCTCGGGGAACGTTCAAGCTCTAAGCAAGCGCCACTTGAAGATTTTGCCTTGGGAAAGTTAGAACTACCTACTTCAGTGTTGCTGTAGGCGTTCAGCCTTGCATTCATATACTCAAGTTGCGCTGTCATAAATTGAAAGCTCTCCTGATACTTCTTCCTTTCCATTGCAAACTCTGAAGATTCAGGAATTTGAAAGTACATGGATGGAGTGATAAATTGACCTATTCCTTGCACTCTAGATCCATTAGGTTGCTTCTGAATAGCCTCAGTCAAAATATCTTTCGGGCCTTGAGAATGAAAAGAACCTTCTTCAACTTGGCTCTTAAGATCACTCTAAAAAAACAGAAAAATACAAGTAAGAAATTAAACATGCTTCTATATCAGCTATTAAGAGTTATGGTTCATTTACTATTTTCATCTCTATCGCAGCCACTGCAGGTTGTAGATTGCCATCCTTATCTTTTCTTGCCATTATCCAAGCATCACTCCGATCAATTTCATTTTCGGATGTTCCAGTTTTCAATTTCTGTGCCAGGTTGTAAATCAGTTATGATTCCAGAAATATAAATAATAATGTAAAAATAAAAATACATACATGTCTATATAACATGCCACTGTATCCCGTGCTTCCCAAGTGATGATTGTAGGTATTTTTCGCCCTCTTCTCTTTGGCTTGTTGACTTTTTACCTACACAAAGATAAAATATTTTAATAAATACTTAATCATATACACACAATCAACTTTAAACGCACCTGAAATTCTGCTGACAAAACTTTATTTACAAACAACTTCCAATCGCCATCTTTTATGCTTGGATACTCAATTGGAGGTGACCTAAGTGATTTCATGTCATTCTTGTTAGGTATGATAAATTCATTTGCCAACTCACTCCTGAAGTTCCTTAAAGAAACTCCCATCAACTTTAGCACTTGTCCTTTCATCTTTAAACTCAAAGCAAATTTTTTCTATACACAAATAAGAAAATATTAGCACTATAAATATTTAACAATATAGTTGTCATTGTAAGAAAATATCAACCTGAAAATGTTGCCATAGGAACTCCTTCACCTCTAAGGGCACACGCCTCCAATCATCATATGTAATCGAAATTGTTTCCCGAACGATAACTCCTATGTAATTTCTCAGCTCATTTCTTCCTTGTCCAATAGGAACTCCGTATATATTGTACTCAACCACTATTTTATCCCCATCCTTTTGCAAATCTTTCTTCTTGGTTTGTTTTCTTCTTGAAGGCCTACCTTCAAGATCTGGAAGATTCATCTCTTCATGTTCAGCCATAACTCTATAATCCCTACAATACTGAAAACAACAAATAAGTACATCATTTAAATAACATTTAATAACAAACTGCTTTCTCTGATCCATATTATAAAGTACATATATAAATCACTTACATAATTAGAGACACAAAATAATGGTTTAAGGTAAAGATAAATAAAAGAGATAGACGAATCTAATAAAAAAGTGTCATTTAATATAAGAAACAAACCACTTACATAATTCAAAAACTGTCATATTCATAGCCTAATGAAATTATAAAATTACAAATCTTTATCTACTGGAATTCTCCCACATCATCATCATCATTCAAATTACAAAGTGGAAGTTTGTTGGATAATGGTGCATATACATCAATGTCATCACAACCATCTCCACTGGAATAATAGCTAACTTTTTCTTTCACTGAACAGACAATTGATTTTCTATTATCAATCTGGTCTTTAACATAAAATACTTGCTTTGCATGACCAGCAAGAATAAAGCAATCAGATTTATAGCCTATCCGATTCAAGTCAACTACAGTAAACCCTAAATCATCAATATTAACCCCTCTATCGTCCACCCATGAACACTTGAAAACTGTTTTCTTAAACATCAAATAATCAAGTTGCCAAATTTCATCAATGACCCCATAAAATTTCATGTTCCCAGAATGAGGATGTTTATCTTTTGAGCTTGAAATTTGCAAAGTATTAGCAACAACCATAACACCACTATTTTGTGTTTCACGGTTGTTGTCCCGATCCTTCGTCGTAAAACTTGAACCATTAATCTGGTAGCTGGGATATGTTACCACACTTGGTCGCAGTTTACTTGTCAACGACCATATTGTATCATCAATTGGCACATTATTTGCCTTATCTTCTCCTACCTATTGTTTGAAATCACAAAAGAACAATAATTACTTTAATACGAACAATTTATGAGTAAAATTATATAAACATGTGTTTACCACTACAAACCTTATTTTCAACCCAATCACAAAATGTGCGAGTATGTTCAGCTTGCAACCACAAAGGTTTCTTTGACTGACGGGGGTATTTTAATTGCAAATATCGAATATGCTCCCTATAGTGACACCAAATGTTATACAAATATTAATAAACAAATAACTTATAAATTAAAAAAAATTAGACACAAACATACCCTATTAATGATTGGATTTCAGGGGTATTCATTAGAACACAAAGGTGTGCTTGCCTCAACATATGGGCATCTACTTCCTTTATGTGTGCATATCCTAATGGCCTTTCGATTGTAAAATCAATAAGACAACCAGTTGGTAGTCCAATGGAATCACAATTTGCAAAGTAATCAGCACAAAATTCAAGTGCTTCTTCAGCAACATAACTTTCAGCAATACATCCTTCAGGGTGGTTGCGGTTACGAACATAACCTTTAAGTCTTTTCATATCTCTCTCAAAAGGGTACATCCAAAGAAGAAAAATTGGCCCACATAACCTAACTTGTTCAACTAGATGGACAGTCAAATGGATCATGATGTCAAAGAAATTGGGTAGGAAGTACTGTTCAAGTAAGCACAGGGTGATAACAAGTTCCTTTTGCAATAGGTGAAGACTATCAGGATTTATTACCGTAGAGCACAATGAATTGAAAAAAAAACACAACCTGATTATGGCATTTCTAATATTTTTTGGCAAACAATTTCGAATTGCCAAAGGGAGTAGTTGTTGCATCAAAGTATGACAATCATGAGACTTGAGTCCTTGAAGCCGACAATCATCCATTGAAACAAGATTACGAAAGTTGGAAGAGTACCCATTTGGAACTTTGATACCTTGCAAGGTTTCACAAAACATTTTCTTCTCTTTTTTACTCAAAGTGTATGGTGCTGGAGGTAGGACATTGCTATTTGTGTCAGGCACTAGTTTTTCCCTAACCTTGAGGTGATCAAGATCTTTTCTAGCATTAATCCCATCCTTTGTCTTGCCTGCTTGATGAAGTATTGTACCATAGATGTTTTCACACACATTTTTTTCAATGTGCATCACATCTAATAAATGACGAACTAACAAATATTTCCAATACTCTAAATCAAAGAAGATCGATTTCTTTTTATACAATTTCAGAAAAATGTCTTCATCACCTTCACCTTCACCACCACCATCATCACGTTTTCGCTTTTTGATCTTTCTTTTCCCCAACTTGGTTTGAATATGCTCAACCATTTTAAATATTTCCTGACCTTTTAAATATTGAGGAGGAGAATCCCACTCTTTCTTTCCAATGAAAGCTTTTTTTAGTTTTTGAAATGAGTGACCAGGTGGTAGAAACCGTTGGTGGCCCATATAAGACATTTTCCGACTATGCGGCAACCAATGTGCACAAGTGCCTATCCCACAAAGTGGACAAGCATAATATCCCTTACGGTACACCCAGATAGGTTTCCATATGCTGGGAAGTCACTGATTGTCCACATCAACACAGCTCGTAAATTGAAAATTTCTTTTTTATATGCATCATACACATCAACACCTACATTCCACAAGGTTTTTAAATCCTCGATTAAAGGTTGTAGGTACACATCTATATCATTTCCAGGCTGCTTGGGGCCAGATATCAAAAGAGACAACATCATAAACTTTCTCTTCATACACAACCATGGAGGGAGATTGTATGTTATCAAAGTAACGGGCCAACAGCTATAAGTGGTGCTTTGATTGCTATACGGATTAACCCCATCACTTGAGAGAGCTAAACGAAGATTTCTAGGATCTTGGGAAAATTCAGGCCACTTATTGTCAATTAATTTCCATGCCGGTGAATCTGCAGGGTGGCGAAGATTGCCGTCTTCAATTCTCTTATTTGCATGCCAAATCAAGTTTTCAGCTGTCTGTGGTGAATGAAACATTCTTTTGAACCTAGGAATAATTGGAAAATACCATAACACCTTCCCAGGAACCCCTTTTCTCAATTGTTTGGAACCATCATTTTTTCTTTTCCACCTAGATTGTCCACAAATTGGGCATTCAATAAGATTTGCAAACTTATTCCTGTAAAGAATGCAATCATTTGGACATGCATGTATTTTATCATAATCTAAGCCCAACACTTTCATTGTTTTTTTTGCCTCATACATAGACTTGGGTAGATTATTATTTTTTGGTAATATATCAGCAAGAGCTTCTAACAAAGCTGAAAATCCTTTATCAGACCACCCATAATTCCCTTTGACATTATACAGTCTCATTAAACCCGATAACTTTGAATGTTTAGAACCTAGATATAATGGCTTTTCAGCATCTTCAAGCATATCTGTGAAAGAGCTATGATCTTTATCACATTGCTCATACGCATCTTGAACAACCATATCAACTACATCACTATAGTCATGACATCTGAAACGTTGACTTTGTGGAAGGTCTTGGCAATTTTCAGAAGGAGATACAGGTTTAGATTCACCATGCCAAGTCCAAACTAAATACGTTTGGAGAAAGCCTTTCTGAAACAAATGAAGCTTCACCTCTTTAGGAGTATGAAACTCCATATTGCAACAACGGGCGCAAGGACATCTAATTAACATTCGATTTTCAGAATTAAGAATTGCAAACTCCAAGAATTCATCAACTCCAACACGATATTCACTGGAAAGTCTATCACAATATATCCATTTTTTGTCCATTTTACGTACCTAACCTGTTCATAATATGTACCTTGTCGATGTAAGTTTATAAAATTTTCATAATTAGTTTCAAAGGTTTAAAGAAAACATACATTAGAGTAAAATAACGAAGAACATTGGCTTGAATACATTAGGTTAAAACAATGAGCAAACAGTTTATTATATCTTTAGTGCTTAGATTCATAAGTTGTTGGTTTTTTTTTTTCAGTTTATAAGTTTGAATGCCATGTGGCCATGCACAATCCCAGTAACGTACTAGATAGAAACAAAAGGGAAACAATCACCCAAAAACCGGCATGCTATAAAAGAAAATCTGAATCCCAAAACAGATCGAATCAGATTCAAATCACGCCGCCGGCCTGAACAAATAAGAGGTGTGGGACGGATCTCATTCAAATACATAAAAGAAAAACACACAAGGGCAACACGAAAATTAGGACCTTTATTCAAATATAATGCCGGTCGCTGAAGTTGGAGCCGGAGTTGAGGGGGGAGTAGGCGGGCTTTCCGGAGCGGTTGACAACAGCATCGCATTTGGGAGAAGCGAGTGGTGGAGGGAGATAGGGACTGGACGGCGTGGGAGAGAGGGGCGACGGAGCGGCGGCTGAAGAGAGAGAGGGGAAGGGAGATGGGGAAGTGATTGTTGTTATGGAGTTGGGGGAGGTGGGAGATAGGTGTTTGAGAGGAATGGGGAGAGTTTTTTGAGAAGCGGATAGTGGAGATGAGCTAGGGTTTGATTTTAAGGAAATATTTTTTTTTTAATTTTTTTTACTGATACTAAGGTATCATTAATTACTGACACTAAATTTACTGATACTATAGTGTCAGTAATATATGCGAAAAACGTCACTTCCGTGAGGTGTTGGTTCGACTCCAGACGACTACGCGTTTTTTTTTTTTTTATTTCTTACTGATACTATGGTAATAGTAATTACTGACACTAAAATCACTGATACCATAGTGTCAGTAATTATTGATATTTAAGTGAAAACACACGGAAATAGGCACATTTACACGTCGTTTCTGACACTTTTAGCCTAGTGTCACTAACCTTAGTGTCAGTAAAGGCCTTTTTTCTTGTAGTGCTTGTTTTTATTATTTTGTTTAATTTTTAGTCCAAAATTTTTTTTCAAAAATACAAAAAAAAATTTAAAAATTTTAAAAAAATATTGTTTTTGTGGGTTTTTTTTTAAATTGATTATCAGGAGAATGTGAGAGATAGTTGTGTAAGGAGTTTCCACTCTTGATACATATCTCAAACCTATTTTCGAAACAAGTTAATTTTTGTTTATTTCCTTTTGAATTATTTAATTTGTGAATTCTCCATAAAACTGACTAAAATAGATCTTCATATGCTCATTTGGCAGGTATTATCAACATGCATAGAAACATACAGACATGAGCTGTAATTGAAAAGTTTGTAATATTCAGTGCTCTAGTTTAATTGGAGGAAGCATCTACAAATGGCAATGGAGTAAAAAAAAATGAAAAAAAAAGAGAAAAAAATGAAAAAATGAAAAAAAAAATAAAGCATCTAAGATCCGGGTTATTAAGTCTGTAAGGGTGTTTTAACACCTAGTGCCCTAAAACCAACTGGTTTGGGAGTCACTGACCCAAATCTTGCTACATGGATCAAGGATGTTGTAAAAAATATATATATCTGAAGTCTGGGTAATTAAGTCCGTATGGGTGTCTTAACACCTGGTGCCCTAAAGCCAACTGGTTTGGGAGCCACCGACCCAAAGCTCGCTACATAGACGGAAGATATTGTATATAAATAAAAAGTCAAAATCAGAAAAAGCAAAGAAAAAATCATAAAAATCAGAAAAATTATTTCATTGCTACAAAAAGGTGTGAAATCTGATAGAACTTTAGGACAAAAATATTGCTCTCTTATCAACTACACTTGTGATTGTTGTGGGGAAAAATGAGTTGATTGATATTTTGTTGGCTGTGTATATGGAGAATGTCAATTATAATCGGAGAATTTACTTATTCGATAATTTAGAAAGAAACAAAACAACTAGTAACTTGGAGTAGAAGTTTCACCTGACTAGTCACTAACTTCTCTTTTCTCTTGTCTTTTTGCTTTTGTGTGCATTAGTTTTAACTAACTTTTTTGTTTACTTTTATCAACGTTTGTGGTATCGTTGCTGTAAGCCCTCACGAGACTACAACTCGTCGTCCTAGGGACATCTAGGGGTTTAAAGGCTTGTTGCATACGCTAAATGCAACAGTGATCCCTACGAAAGTGGCTTAGCTTAATTTTATTTTTTTTTGTGTTTTGCTCGAGGACTAGCAAAATGTTAGGTTTGGGGGTGTGATGAGTGG
>SKCR01010320.1:0-22625 GCA_019454045.1 Zanthoxylum bungeanum | reverse complement strand
TTAAGTTGCCTACGTATCCTCTAAGGGTAAGAGGAATCAAAGCTCACGTAGTTCCATTACAATTTTAAGACATATCCCCTTCGTAAATTACAATTTTACAATTATCAATCATCATTATCAGTTGATCCTTCGGCTCCGGTTCCGCTTGCACTTGTTGTTGCACTTGCATATGCATTATCGAACAAATCTTCAAAATCATCGGGGGCATCTTCTTGTTGTCTCATATCAGCTCGAGTCTAATCATCCACACAAGCGTTGCTTCTAGAGTGCTTGGATGTAATGAAGATTGCCTAGCTTCCAATATATTACCTCCCAAGCTGAAGGCTTGCTCAACCGCAACGGTGGAAATAGGTGCTGCCAATATCTTTTTAGCAATAATTGATAAAACATGATATATATTTTGATGCCGGTTCCACCATTCAAGGATTTTAAAATTTTTACTGCATAAACTTTCATTAGAAAACTCAAATTTGTAGATAAATAATTATCTAACTCAGGGTTATTAGTTGTCGTATCCCTAGATTTTTTATTTCGTTGTAATAACCAACGATCCCATGCGCTAAGTCTTGTTTGAATTACCGGTTTGCTACTACTAGATTCACCTAATGTTCCTAAGTTATATCTTACAATATAATCATTAAATAAAACAATTAAATCATTTCTTAATTTCGTCATTATGCTTGTAATATCAATTTCATGTAATATTCCTAAATAACCATAGTAAGCTTGTAAACCACCATTCAAACCTTCTAATTTAAATCTAGGATCAAAAACAGCAGCAATAAGATAAAGTAAATGAATTTCCCTAAAATAATTCAATCATTTTACCTTCATAGCAGTAATGGCTTCCAACAAAACAATATCATTAGGATCGCTACTGTCAACATGCTCATCGAGAGTGCCAACAATATTCAAACTCTCAAGAAGAAATAATGTGCTGTAGGATAATAAACACCGCTAAAAACTAAAGCAGCATCATTAAAAACTCTTAAAATATCTAAAAAAATTTCACAAATATCCCATTGACTAGGATAAAATGTGATATTTTGAACATGTTGAGAAAAAAAAAACTACATAATGCATCTTTGTATTGAAATACTTGACATAAAAGAAAATAAGTTGAATTCCACCGTGTTGGAACATCTCTTGAAAATTTAATCGGTTTATACCATTTATTTTACAAAACTTCGTCCATTCTCTCATAACTTGAGAATATGACCAAATACAGTTAAGTGCCGTTTTAAATTGGATCAAGGAAAGGTGATAATAATTTTAGACCGTCTTGCACACATAAGTTAAGGACATGACATGTACAACGAATATGAAAAAAACCGACCCCCTAAATTTGGTTGACATATTTCTTTTAAATCATTGATGGATGCAGTATTTGCAGATGCATTATCAAATCCAATTGTTAAAATTTTTTCTACTAAACCATATTCATCAAAAATTACCTTCATCATTCTATAAATATTATGTGCAGTATGTTAGTCATCAAAAACTCTAAATGCAATAAGTCGTTTTGCATGGTAAATGATGCATCAATCAATAACAAGTCAACACCCATGTATGAGTGTGTTTGTCAATGGTCACTCCAAATATCAGAACATATAGAAATACGACCTTTCATCTATTTAAATATTTCATTTAAAATAATTTTACCATCTTTATATAATTGAAAATATGACGTTTTGTTGTGTTTCGAGTCATTCTACATGCAGAAGGGTTTAAAGCATTATGCACGTAATTAGTAAAATGAAGTTTTTCACCAAAGCTTAAAGAAAGATGTGTCATACAAGTTAATTTCGCAATTTTTTCTCTATTTTTTGCATCAGAATATTTAAATAAATCTAAAGCACTCGTACCTCTACTAGATGATGCGTACCTGGCTATTTGAGTTTGCGTCGTATCAATTCCAAGTTCAATCGGATGATGTCTTTCCAGGTGCTTGATCATATTGCCGTAGCCACCAGAAATTTGTAGGTAACCCCACAATAGTTGCAAATTGCTCGTTGTGTATTATCTTCTAGGCGTTCCAAATGAAAATGAATTTTGAAAACATCTGAGGAACAAGCATTAACTTCTCTTCTCCGTGATTCTACACCGACACTAGGGCCGCTCTCTTGGGTTGGCATATTTGACATTATGTTCTCAGATGAGCTTGCCATTTTTCGTTTGAGAAATTATGAAGAAAAATAAGAAAATTGACTAATTACGAATGATAATAACTAATTGAATTGAAATTGAGAATAAGATTATAAGAGAATTGTATGAAGTGAGATTGATAATAAGAGAATTATAGAAAATGAGAGAGTGGGAATTTGTTGTGTTGAAATAATGAAAAATGAATCCTATTTATAGAGTTTTAGAATTTTTTTGATACCAAAAATGCTCCTAAATATAACCGTTTTATTACCGTTATTAGAGATATATTAGTAATTTATATTTTAATTTATAATTTATAATTTTTTAATTTTTTTTCTTATAACGGCTCCCTGCCCCCCCCCCCCCCCAACGGCTACTAGCCGTTGGGGAAGGGTTCCTGTTGGAACCGTCGAACCGGTGGAACCGTACTCGCCAACGGTGTACGGTTCCACCGGTTCCGACCGGTTCGAGTTGGGGTCGAACCCCAACCGAACCGGTCGCCACCGGTTCCGGTTCAGGAACCGAAACCTTCCGGTTCGGACCGGAACTGTGGCCGGGTCTACCCACGAGAGTAACTAGGACCAAAGTAATAGCTGCTTGCTGACTGTTGCAAACATTTGTTTCTTTGGAAAGAGAGTGGTGATACACTCACTAACAATCTCACAAACAAATTTACAAACCCCTCACTGTAGCTACAGTGATCTACAGTGAATCATTGTAGCTACAATGAGAGGGTTTGTAAAATTGTTGTGAGATTGTTAGTGAGTGTATCATTTTCTTGGAAAAGAAATCATTTAAAATCAGCAAACTTGATGTATCTATTGATTGTTTAAAAATAGTTAATGAAAATGATTGATTCTCCCACAAAAATCAAACCCCTTCTTTTTCATTCTTTCTTCTTTTGAAGGTAATACAATAAGCAGGCTAATTAATAATCATTCAAAATTCAAAAGCAATCTGGAGGAAAGAAAGCTAAAGCAATAAATTAATGAAGAAGTTCCGGCAAAGAACCCTTATTCCATATTCATATGTCGACAAAATTTACTAACGAAGAAACTACATCTACACAAGGATGCATCTGCTTGAAACCTATTTCTTTCTGTACACAAAAACACCAAGTACTTAGGCTTTGCGGTTTCACAGACAACTTAGGTCCGGCTGCGGAGCTTTCTGGATAAGTATGTCACCATAGGCATCATCTTGCTTCACAACCACCATCCCTTTGGTTTGCAACACCTACAGAGTAGTTATATAGAAGACACCATAAGATTCTTAACCAAGAATTCCAACAAGACTACAAAAAGAGATCTTTGCATCAAGAATAACATGGAGCATGACAGAATATGAATCATTTTTCTGAGGAAAGAACTCAAGCCAATAGTATATAGAGACAACCAAAACAGTGAATTTCTGTAACACACAAAAAAAAAAAGGAAATAGCATACAGTGAGTTGGACATAAAATGATTCTAAAACGCAAATGGAACATACCAATACTTCATAAAAGATCCTTGCACTTTCTTTCTTAGATTTTCCTTCCAAAAGCAGCAATAATTTTACTGCTTCATCCTTTCTTACTTTCTTGCAAAATAGGAACCTTTTATGCAAGTACCTTGCCACCATTCTGTTTACATACAAGTTCAACAGGTTGAAAGACAGATTTTGCAATGGCACATTTTGGGTAATAAGTTGCAGATACCCCTAGTCTGGTTATCCACCTTACCTGGTTCTTGCAGACAATCCATCTGCAATCAAAATAAGATTCTGATAAGAATGCTGCATGAAGCAGAATATTAATCACAAATGAATCCCAGATCTCATATATAATAAGGCCATGTTTAAAAAAACAATTAAAAGTAATGCTTACGCAATTCCTGCTCATCTGCGTCACTCGCGTTTGATTCCTGAAACAGAACCAAATGAGTAAATAAATAACTAAACCAATTATCATTTTTTTTTTTTTTTTTTTTTTTTTGCATAATCAGAAGAAAGAAAGACCTGAATTGCAATTCCAGAACTAGAAAAAGATTAAGAATCATAAACTCTTTAAGAAAGCAACAGTCCAGCACATGCTGATTGGGGTGCAAGTATTTGGTTTAAAACAGAACATTCCTGCGAAATGAAAATCTTGAAGAAACTAAAAAACCTGAATAGGATTACTTGCTAAGTTTACATACACATGCATGAGAGCATAAGCAATATACATCTAGCTTGGAGTATATGCAATTTGTGAGAGACCATTTACTGTATACAATAGATTCAACTTTTCATAACCATACTTAATTTTTTCTTTTTACCTCATTCATGAAAATGAGATCGAAATCTTCATCCTTGCTTGAAGCTGGCTCTTTCACAGCCGGATATGAATGAGCAAGTGTTTCTGCTTCAATTATGTGAGCATTTTCATGTCTATCAGAAGTCTCAAATGATGTTGATGCCATTGAGTGGAAAATGTGAGTTTCTACATTCACAGCAATTTGCTCTGAAGATTTACCAGTGGGCGTATCTGGAGCACCGACCATATTCTCCGAGGATCTACCAGCCATTTTCTCTGAGGATCCACCAGTGGGTGTATCGGGAGCTACAGCCATTTTCTCAGAAGATCCACCAGTGGGTGTATCGGGAGCTACAGCCATTTTCTCTGAAGATCTACAGGTGGGTGTATCGGGAGCAATAGCCATTTTCTCTGATGATCTACAGGTGGGTGTATCGGGAGCAACAGCCATTTTTTCCAAAGATATACAAGTGGGTGTACCGGGAGTAATGCCCATATTCTGTGAAGATTTACCAATAGGTGTTTCTGGAGCAATAGCCATTTGCTCCAATGATATATGAACAGTGGGAAACTGTGGTTCCAGAAGTTCTGAGGATTTAGCAGCTGGAACCTTTAACTTCTCTTGACACAAGAAGGATTTAAGCTCCAATGAAATACCTGCAGAAAGTAAGGTTACAAAAGGCAGCACTAGTAAACAAGGAAGTGAAAAATAACATTGAACTTACATGGAAGCAAACACACTGAGAATCCCTGCGAAAGATTGGATATTCTAGAGGCTTTCCAGGCAGCAAGAACAGTGTGAGGAACTTTTCTTCGTTTTGACACCAAGTCACTTGCATTTTGTATGCATTGTTTAATTACACTACAAAAATTGAGCAGAAAATATCAAGCACTGTACACTCGGAGAGATAATGCCATTCACTATTAATGGATTGACTACAAAGTTACCATGACTTACTCATTAGGAAACACTGTCACATCATCAAAGCAACATTTTCTTTTTCTCAAAATCCGAGCACGCTCTTTAGTGGCTGGGGTACGGACAACCATGAACTCAGGTGTTGTGGCTCCTGCATTTAAAGAGAAGTCAAGTAGGAGAAACTAATAAATAGAACCCCTAAAGAATACCGGTTGTGACATTATATTTCAACCAACCTCAAAACACTACATGAACAATGTGTGCAAAACTGATTAGAAAAGGATACACTACCGCAAAAATTCTCCAACTCAGAACCTCAGCAGCTAGAACATATCTTCACATGCGAAATTAAAAGAACCAACTTCAAGTCCTCTTTTACCTGATGCATCTGGAAACTTGAATCGAGGAGTCGCATCAACTGAAACGGACAATGGATCCTCTCTTTTCATAAATTTACATTTACTATTTTGTGATGATGTTTCCATGAACTTCATCGGCTCCATATTAGTATGATGCTCTTCACCAGACAGTTCAACTTGTTTTGGAGGTTCCTCGTCAGACCCATAAAACATTTCAACACCCGTGCATACTTGAGGGACTATATGGTCTAGAAGCTTCTCTGTGCTTGCTTGTAAGTTAGTTACATTTTTATTGTCGTCTTTGCTTTTGGCTTCATTTTCCAACTGTTCCAAATCAGAAACCTTTATCTGCTCTCTATTAGATTGATGGTCTTCTCCATATATGTTGTTAATAGTGTCTCGAGGAGGTTCTTCTTCAACCCCACAAAACCTATCATCCTGAAGCTTCTCCATATCCACACCATTCTCTGATTGTGATGTTGCTAGAATCTGCATGTGCTTTTCATCAGTCTGATGATCTTCACCAAAAGGTACAATGGGTTCTGTTGCTTCTCCCTCAATCCCACAAAATATATCATTGTTCACTCTTTGCTCTTGAGCTAAACTATTACTTTGAATATTCTCCATGCTTATCTCTAACTTGCTGAAATCCTGTGGTGCGCTCACTGTCATACCAATCTCCATTAAATGAGATGAGAAAATGCTGCACCAAGAACATGATAAAAGAGAAACCATTTGAACTTTGACTAAACTTGACAGCAAACAAATAAGCAAAAGATTCTTAAGAGTCCTGAGAATAACAAAATGAATTAAGTACATACTCGTCAGTCGGAGAGTAATCAGCAGAACAAATGCCATGAAAAGAAGCGAATTCCTCGCAATAATACTGAGAAGTAATAAAAGCAAATCAGTATATATCTCAGTCCTCAGATGAAACTTCTAACAGTTTCAACGCTATATGTATTCAACATTATGTAAATTACTGATCGTTTCATTAACATTTAAGGATGTTTGTCAATTGGCATTAATTGCTTATACAAACTTTTAACACTAGGAAGCAATAAGTTAATGTTTCAGAAATAAATAAGCCAATCAGTAAAGGATTATGTGTAACTCAATTATGTCTTTCAATTCAAATTTGAAACAATTCCTCTGACATTTATTGATATTCTCCTTTTAACTCAAACTTGAAAGCAGGAAACAAAATGCGGACATGCATTTATAGCTCATTTTACATTAAGTACGGCTTCGGTCTGCCTATAGAAGCAAAATGATACATCATCAATGTTGCCATAGATAACAATCTCTTAGTTGTCTTTTTCATTATTCATTCAGGTTAAATCTTTGCAAGCAAGAGTATGATATTAACAGGGTTTAAAATCATTACATCATCTCAAACAAGGTTGTTATAGGCGAGAGGCGCACCGAGGCGATCAGAGCCAGAAAAGCGAGACACGAGGCGAGGGGCGAGAGGCGCACACCTCACAGACACGAGGTGCACGTTTATTAATAATAATTTTAAATTTGTAATATATGCATCACTAACTTGTAAATGTAAAAAAATAATAAATAGATAGTAATATTTTGACATATGATATACTTTTATATTACTTCTACTTGTCCGATTCATAATACTTGACAAAATATACACAATTCAAAACTTCAAATTCAAGAAAAAAAAAAAAAAAAAAACATACCTAAAAAGTATCTAGACAAAAGATATATCATCATCATATTCTTAACAAAATATACATAGTTGAAGTTCAAGAAAATGAAAATGAAAAACAAGAAGCATTAAAAAACATCTACTGAAAAAACAAAACTGAAAAAAATAATCGTAAAAAAAGAAAATGTAAAAAAATGAATCGTAAATAAAGAAAATGGAAAAAAAAGAAGAAAGAAACAGAACTAAAAAAGTTTAAAAGAGGAAAAAAAAAAGAAACCCAAATGTAAAAGGAAGAATCGTAAATAAAGAAAATGGAAAAAAAAATTAAGAAAGAAACATAACTGAAAAAAGTAAAAAAAAAAAAAAAAACAGAATTATAAAAGAAAAAAAAGAAAGAATCGTAAATAAAGAAAATGGAAAAAAAAAAAATATTAAGAAAGAAACATAACTGGAAAAAAAGTAAAAAAAAAAAAAAAACTAACAAAAAACCGAAAAACCATGATGCATACGCCTCGTTGCGCCTCACGTCGCCTCGCCTCGACCAGTTTGATGCGCATCAGCCATCGTCTCGTGTGCCTCTCGCCTCGAGGCACGCCTTAGTGCACCTCTAACAACACTGATCTCAAATTTCATTTATCTCAAATAAATTCAGCAATGGACACTTGTCTGCAAATATCAATGAAACAAAAGCATCTTGTGAGAAATTAAGATGTGCACAAGGAGAGTAATACAAGTGGTTGAAATGGCCACGTTTTTAAGCATGGATACACGATATATACCTTTTCCATAGAATAATGCCCTTTTCCCCTAGCAGTTGAGGCATCATCTGTTCATTTATGACAAATTCCATAATACAAACAAGTAAAGTGACATAAAAGATTATTATGAAAACAATAAACAATACCTTTAAGTGTGATCGCTTCACAAGACACCACATTCTCACTGAGGAAATGGAAAAAAAACACTATGAATGAGAAAAGAGAAATAAGAAGTGTTTACACCCTTGATTTTGTAAACTACGTTCACTTACCTACTAAAATCTTCAAGAATCTCGAGATCAAAAGCATCAAGTTCAAAATTGTCAGGTAGAGTAATTGAGTAATATGGTGCACACCGAGATTCCAAGTTTTCCTTGCTCTTATCACTAACCAGAAAGTTATTAATCTTAATCATCACATCATGACATTCATCAAACAGATATTCAACTTTTTTCGAGTATATCTTGACCAAACCAAGAAGAAGGTAGGCCAAAACTCTGTAGGTCGTGACATCAAACTCTTTTTCTAAAATCTCATCTGCAAACAATATCAAAATAAGAAAGATACAGATGCATGTGTGAGTAGAAATTTATAGTCCTTAGAGAGAAAAAAGATAACGACAACCTGCAGTGAAAATGTTAAACTAAAATGTAAAATGCTGAAGAGAGACCTTCATTGTGATGGGTGTAACCAACATAGTTAAACGAACATGAGATTATAATTAGTTGAGTTGGGACAGGATAAACCCCGCTTAACTATTACAAAACTCTCACACTCACATGAATGTGAATTACAGAACTAGTGCATAGTTTGAAAACTTCATCTGAAACGAGACTCATGGCTAGCGGAGTGTCAAAGCTATCGCCTAAGGCCCAGTTTTCAACGGGTCCGCCTCAAAGGCTAGAGGCGGCCGCCTCATGATGCCCCGAGTCTTGGCAACCTGATTCGAGGCGGACACCTCGACACAAAAGCCCTAAAATTATTATCACACACACACATATATATATAAGCGCTGAAAGTTAAACAGGGAGTCCCGACTTGAGCTTTTTTATAAACTAAAAAGCAATAGAAACAAAATCCCTATTTTGAAATCCTAACCAACAGTGTTATTAACTGCGTTGACCGGGTAGCTCAACCTCAATGCATAGCCGAAAATGGAAAAATAATTATAATCTTAAAAATAAATAAATAACCAACATTACTATGATATTATTTGTTATAATTTGTTATTAATAAAAATTATTTGTGATATGAATTAGATATGATGACGACTGTTTAGATGATGACACTTCCGATGATGACTCGTTGGAAGATGACACTTTAAACCTAATTTCATGCTATTAGACACAAATGATGTCTATTTAGATATTAGTGGTCATTTTTCATTTCATGAACCTATTTTGTTATGTTTCATTTTGTTTAGTTTTGATGGATACTTTTATGTATTGGTTGATATAGATGTGCCGTGGATGATTTAACTTTGATGATTTTATGCTTTTAGTTTTTCTCGTGTTCAGATTGAGGCCATCGTCTCAGCCGTCTCGAGGCTGCCCATCTTGCCTCACGAGGGGGACCGCCTCGCACCGTATACTTAGTTTTCAAACCTTTAACTAGTGTCAGAAACCATAAAAAGAAACTCTGGCTTTATGGATCTAAGTTAGAGCACAATGAACTTTGTTTGGTTTGGTATAGTGTCCAAATTCAATGTCACTAACTACCAAATTCTACAAACAACCAATACACATTCCGCACCTTACCAAAACAATTGAAAATATTGAACAAGGAACAAAGCAGAATTTAGGTTTCAGAATTTTCAAGAACTGAGTAAAATAAATACAGAAATAAAACCCATCTTTTAACAAACCCCAAATGAATTTAAGCTTATTCAGCCATTAAGAAGAAAACACAGAGACATACAAGGCCAAAAAAAAAAAAGCAATTTTTTTACTTCAATTTAGCATATTAACTCTTGAGCAACCAAAAAATCTTTAAAAAAAAGATAAATGTAGCCTCCAAGTAAACATACACAATTCTACCTTCATATTAGAAGAAACATAACATATAATATATTATAAAACAGAATTTGTTTGATTATTGAGAAACAATGGGAAAAACAGACCAAAATGAAAGGAACTACACAACAAAAGCACTTAAAAAGGAAGCCATAATAAAGAAAACTAAAAATGTAAATATAAGCATCTTCTTTCCACAAAAACAAAAACAAATATGAAAAGCAAAAATAACTAGAGAATTAAAAAAAAGGCAAAAAACTAACCAACAGAGAAAGGAATGTTGGTCTCAAATACTTGAGCTTTTTTAAGCCTTTTGAAGCAGTGAGCAGCAACCCATATGGCGCCTAAAGGGCCTTTTCTTGAGAGAAAATACCGCGAGTAGAACATTTTCCTTCTTTTTTCCACTTATTAATCTTTTGTTTTGTTTTGTTTCTGATTCTTGATTCCAAAAATATAAAAATATTTGTGCGTACTTGGTAAGATTCAGTGAAGAAACGGTCGTGTGTTTTTTAGGTACTTCACAAGTCTCCCTATCTCTCTCAAAATAAGCATTTCCGTACGGATAAAATTATGAGAAAAACACAATAAAATAACAAAATAAAATTCTTTTTATAAAGAAAAATGTAAGATATATTTTGTTGATGGTGTTTTCAGGCACTACAGTATTTAAGACAGCACGACAAGGACAAAAAGGTAAATTCTTTCTCTGATCCACATCATGTGAAAGACCGACCACATCATGTGAAAACCGACCAGATCCCGGCGATGACCGACCAGATCCTGACGATGCCCGGACATTATAGAGGTCGGCAAGAACATTCTCAGCATAAAAGGTTGTCATGGCCGACCTCATGAATACCGACCATATAGCGAGGCGTGTTCAGGAAGATAGAGCACCCTGTTTTCTCGGATAAAGTAATAAATTATCCTACTTTCACGGAGAGTTGACAAAATTAGTATCTCGATAGGATAAAAAGAGTAAAGGTAGTTTGAAATTAGGAACCCTTGTAGAAGAAGGAGATTGACTCAATTAGGAACCCTTGTAAGAGAAGGAGTCTGATTCCTGTTTTTATTATAAATAGGAGGGTAGAGCATAAGTAAATGGACATCTGAAAATCATCACAGAGTGGGAGATTAGAGTCATAAAATTCCAATTTGTAAGAGCAAAGGAGAGGCTTGAGAAGTGTATTTGAGTAATAAAGAGTACCACCCTGTTCTTGTCCGTGGACGTAGGTCGGATCCCAAAATCCACCGAACCACGTTAAATCCCTTGTCTGATTGGCGTATTTTCTTGTTTTCCGCTTGTTGATGGTGTTTTCAGGCACTACAGTATTTAAGACAGCACGACAAGGACAAAAAGGTAAATTCTTTCTCTGATCCACATCATGTGAAAGACCGACCACATCATGTGAAGACCGACCAGATCCTGGCGATGACCGACCAGATCCTGACGATGCCCGGACATTATAGAGGTCGGCAAGAACATTCTCAGCATAAAAGGTTGCCATGGCCGGCCTCATGAATACCGACCATATAGCAAGGCGTGTTCAGGAAGATAGAGCACCTTGTTTTCTCGGATAAGTAATAAATTATCCTACTTTCACGGGAGAGTTGACAAAATTAGTATCTCGATAGGATAAAAAGAGTAAAGGTAGTTTGAAATTAGAAACCCTTGTAGAAGAAGGAGATTGACTCAATTAGGAACCCTTGTAAGAGAAGGAGTCTGATTCCTGTTTTTATTATAAATAAGGAGAGAGTAGAGCATACGTAAAGGGACATCTGAAAATCATCACAAGAGTGGGAGATTAGAGTCATAAAATTCCAATTTGTAAGAGCAAAAGAGAGGCTTGAGAAGTGTATTTGAGTAATAAAAAGTACCACCCTGTTCTTGTCCGTGGACGTAGGTCGGATCCAAAATCCACCGAACCACGTTAAATCACCTTGTCTGATTGGCGTATTTTCTTGTTTTCCGCTAAGTTTGCTTTTGGTTCCCGCATAACCAAACAAATTCACAGTTGGAGGAGGATTGCCTCGGAGGTGATATTCCCGTATTACCCTGAGACCAAAATCCACCGTCAACAGTTGGCGCCGTCTGTGGGGAACTTCAACAAAAAGCAACTCGCGTGATAAGACAAATGGCGGAAGACGGAGATCACCAACCAGGAGGTCCGGCAATGGACTGGATGAAAAGAATGGAAGATAGCATGAGGACTATGATGGATCGGCTAGAAAGAATGGAAGGAGCGGACAACGAGAAACCTGAAACCGGGGCCGGCCAGAAGAGGAAAGAAAGGGAAAAGAGTAGCAGATATAAGCGAAGACGAGGAACCCAGAAAGAGAGGCCCTTATGGGATAAAATCTGAAGTGGTAGGAAGAGAGCCGCGATCAGAAGACACATGGGAAGAAGAGGAGGAACAAACACCCGACCCCTCCTCCGACAGTTTTTACAACTCCAAGAGGGAAGATAGAAAGTACAACGAAGACGTGCAGGAGACCTCCGGGCTTATGGAACGCCACACCCGGAACGACAGATGAACAGAAGGACACAGAAGGCGACACGGGGGCACAGCCCGTGGAATAAAGTCTTGGTTAAGAAAAGAGATGACCAGATGGGGAGAAGGCCTCAAGATCGGCGCGGGAGACACCCGAGGCGAGGAAGAAGGGTCTCCCCTTACGGAAGAAGAAAAAGGACAGCACAGTTCCCGAAGCGGTTTAACATGCCGACCATAGCACCATACAAAGGCCACTCCGACCCAAAATCCCACATTGAGATTTTGTCCTCCTGATGGAAGTACAGGGGGTAACGGGCGACGCCGTATGCAAAGTATTTCCCTTAACTTTGGGTGGACCTGCCATCCTATGGTATAGAAGTCTGACCCCGGGGAGCATCCAGAGCTTCTCCCAGCTTAAGAAATCATTCATCCGACACTTCAAAGGAGCCTGCACCCCTAAAAAGACAATAGTAGAACTAAGGCTCATAAAACAGGAGATGACGAAACACTGAAAAGCTTCATTGAAAGGTACCACAACACCGTGCTCGAGGTCGGAGGATACGAATCCCAAGAAGCCCTGGAAAGTCTGAAAGGGGCCCTAAGGGTCGGGAAACTGTGGACCCACCTGAGAATCCATGAGACACCAGACTACGCTACCGCACTAGAGATAGCCAGGAAGTACGTCCTACTAGAAAGCGAAGAAAAAGTATCCCGGAGGGGGACAACCACCAGAGAAAAAGTGACAAGAAGGGAAGACCACCGGCGACCGGAAAGAGAATTCCGGAAGTTCAACCCAAGACCCAAAGAATTCAAGCCAATGGCTCAAAAAGATCAGGGAAAGAGGCCCACAACTCAGGTAAACCATGTGGTCCGAGAGGAGGCATATATCTCCCTGAGCAAGCCACCAGGAGAAATCATCATGGAGATACGGGAGAAAGGCCTCTTAATAGAACCCGACCTCAGGAGGTTTCCCCCAGACAGAAAAAACAAAAGATCCTACTGCCTACATCACAACCTAAAAGGGCACACAACCGATGAGTGCAAGGATCTGCGGGAACAAATGGAGGACCTGGCCCGAAACGGGTACCTGAACAATTACATCGACCACGAGATCATGGCCGCCAGATAGATGGCAAGGAATCGAGGGGTAAACGTCATCGCAGGAGGGGCAACGCTGGCCGGGGACTCTAACCGGTCAAGAAAGAATTACAGCCGAGCACGGGGGACAGATGTGCTGAAAATAGAAAAAATCCCAAACCCCCTAGGAAGTCGGTCAACACCCATTATGTTCACCGATGAAGACGCTCGGGGGGTAAGTTTCCCCCACGATGACGCACTGATAATCAAAGCAACGATCGGCGGCACAGAAGTGGACCGAATCCTGGTGGATCCTGGGAGCGCGGTAGACATAATTTCCAAAGAGACTTTGGAGGACCTAGGGGTAGAATGCACAGCCCTAACCAAAGACAGCACCCCCTGTACGGATTCGGGGGTTCAACGGTCATCCCCCTGGGAAAAATTCAGTTAGCAATGACGATCGGGGCTGCCCCCAAAACCCGAACGTTCATGATAAACTTCACCGTAGTAGACTGCATGAGCAGTTATCAAGTCATTGTCGGCCGCCCCTTCATGATGAAAACCAAAGCCGCAATGTCCTGTCATTACTTGAAATTGAAGTTCCCCACACGGGAAGGGATCAGAATCGTATGCGGAAGCCAGAAAAAAGCCCGCAGCTGTTTTGCCACTTTCTCGCGAGAGAACCCTCTGCGTAGAAAAAAGCACCAAGAAGAGACAGAGAGACGAGGATGACGAGAATACAAGGAAAGACCCTGCTCCTCGGCCCGATAAAACTGCACGGCTCGGATCAGCCGAAGAGTTGGAAGAAGTAAAACTGTTCGGGCCAGAGAAGAACATAAAATAGGAGGAGGAAGTCTAGACAAGGCCCTAAGAAAAGACTTGTTGGAATGTCTACAGGAGTACCCCGACGTTTTTGCATGGGGACACGATGACATGCCCGGGATCGACCCAAAATTCATAAGCCATCGCTTAGCAGTGAACCCATTACATAAACCAGTTAAAACAGAAGAGGAGAATATTCAACCAGGAGCGGTGCGGAGCAATAGCAACCGAGGTGGAAAAGTTGCTGAAAGCCGGCTTCATCCGGGAAGTAAAATACCCAGAATGGGTGTCCAACGTGGTATTGGTGAAAAAATCTAACGGAAAGTGGAGAATGTGCGTAGATTTCACCGACCTCAACAAAGCATGTCCAAAAGACAGCTTTCCCCTCCCAAATATAGACCAACTGGTAGATACAACAGCCTGCCAAGGGCTGCTAAGCTTCATGGACGCCTTCTCGGGATACAATCAAGTCAAGATGCACCCTGCGGATGATGAGGAGAAGACCACCTTTATTACTGACCAAGGGCTATACTGCTATAAAGTAATGCCTTTCGGATTGAAGAATGCAGGGGCGACTTTCCAGAGACTGGTGAACAAAGTCTTCAAACCACTCATCGGCACGACCATGCTGGTATATGTCGACGACATGATAACAATGTCCGAGGAACCAAGAGACCATGTAGCCGACCTGAAGAAAACTTTCGAACTCCTGAGGAAACACAGTTTAAAGCTCAATCCAGAAAAGTGTGCATTCGGGGTAGCCTCGGGAAAATTCCTGGGCTACATGGTAAGTTCACGAGGCATTGAAGCAAACCCCAAAAGATACAGGCCGTGCTAGACCTGAAGTCTCCCCGGACAGTTTAGGAAGTGCAAAGCCTTACAGGAAGAATCCGCACTCAACCGGTTCATCTCGCGAGCAACCGACAAGTGCCATCATTTCTTCAAAGTCATCAAAAAAGCTCAAAAAGGGGTTGAATGGACACCCGAGTGCGAAGAAGCCTTCCAGCACCTAAAACAATACCTGGCACAGCCCCCTCTCCTAGCCAAACCCCTCCCAGGGGAGACGCTGTATCTATACCTGGCCGTCTCAAAGCACGCAGTAAGCTCGGCACTGGTACAAGAGACCGACCACGTCCAGAAACCAGTTTACTATATCAGTAAAGCCCTGCTGGACGCAGAAACTCGATACCCCATACACGAACTCATTGCCCTATCCTTGGTCACTGCAGCACGGAAGCTACCTACGACCCACTTTCAAGCCCATCCGATCAAGGTATACACGGATTATCCCCTGAGACAAATCTTGCAGAAACCGGAGGCCTCAGGGAGACTGATGAAGTGGTCAGTAGAAATAAGCGAGCACGACATCTCCTACCTCCCAAGAAGAGCAATAAAAGGGCAAGCCTTAGCAGACTTCATAGCAGAACTCACAGAACCGCAAGTCTTAGCCGTAGAAGAAGAGACATGTGGGAAATGTCTGTAGACGGGTCCGCAAGCTCGCACGGCTACGGAGCGGAGGGGTAGCACTAAAAAGTGAAAAGGGAGAAGAAATACTGCTCGCCCTCAAATTCGCCTTCAAAACTACAAACAATGAAGCAGAGTACGAGGCGATACTGGCCGGACTAAGGCTGTGTACGGTAGTAGGAGTCCACAATGTAGTGATCAGGAGTGACTCTCAGCTAGCAATACAGCAGCTGAAAGGAGATTTTCAAGCCAGAGAACCAGCCATGGTAGCTTACTTAGCCGAAGTAAAGAAGTGGGTGGAGAAAGTGGGAACGTACTCTTCAAACAGGTCGGACGAGAAGACAACTGCGAAGCAGATTCCCTGGCCAGGCTTGCCTCTTCAATGAAGACAGAAAACCCCAGGGTAATCCCACTTATATACCTCCAAGAAAGAAGCATAGGGGAGACAGAGGTGGATGTACTAGAAGAAGAAGACAAAGATTCATGGATGCAACCGATCAGGAGGTACCTGGAAACAGGAGAAACCCCTAAAGATAAAAAGGAGGCCAGAAGCTGAAGTTCAAGAGCACCAAGTTTTCCCTAATTGGGGGAATACTCTACCGGAGAGGATACACCGTACCCCTCTTAAGATGCTTAGCACCAGAGGAAGCAGACTACGTGCTCAGGGAGATTCACGCAGGCATCTGCGGAAGCCACGCCGGGGGAGATCAATCGCCTTCAAAGCCTTGAGGCAAGGATTTTACTGGCCAACCATGCACGAGGATGGCGTGAAGATAACACGGAAATGCGAGGGATGCCAAAGAATGCCAACCTCCACCATCAGCCGGCAGAACAACTGACCACCATATCCAGCCCCTGGCCCTTCGCACAGTGGGGGCTAGACATTATAGGGCCGATGCCGAAAGGACGAGGTCAGGCGAAATATGCAATCGTGGCCATAGACTACTTTACCAAATGGGTAGAAGCAGAACCATTGTCCACCATCTCGGAAAAGAAAGCCACGGAGTTCCTGAAGAGAAATATAATTTGCCGGTTCGGAATCACCCAGGCAATCATCACCGACAACGGAAAGCAATTCGACAGCAGGGGATTCAGAAAACTTTGTGAAGACCTCTAGATAACCTTAAAATTCGCCTCGCCGGCCCATCCCAAGTCGAACGGGCAGTTTGAAGCCACCAATAAAACCATCAAGTCAAACCTGAAAGCTCGGCTCGGATCAAGCAAAAGCCTATGGGTCGAGGAGCTACCAGAGGTACTGTGGGCACACCGAACGACCTTCAAGGACTCAACAGGAGAGACACCCTTCTCCCTATCATACGGATGTGAGGCCGTCATCCCGGCAGAGATCGGAATATCAACCCACATGGTCCGCCACTTTGAAAACGAACGGAACGAAGAACTTATCAAAAATCACCTCGACTTGATCGAAGAAAGAAGAGAGCAGTCAGTAGTAAGAGCAGCCATCTACCAACAGAGAATGGCCCGATTCTACAATAAGAGAGTTCGGACCCGCTCCTTCCTGCCAGGAGATCTAGTACTAAGAAAAGTGACTCTGAACACCCGACGACCTGAAGAGGGTTCGTTAGGTGCCAAGTGGGAGGGACCTTACAAGATCACTGAGATAGTAAGACCAGGGGCCTACATCCTGGAGCGTCTGGACGGCAAGAGATTGAAGAAACCATGGAACGCCGAGATGTACTTCCCATAAAGATCAACTTTCTTTTCTCCTATTTTCTTTTTTGCAGAAGCCGGACAAAACACCGAACCAGAAAAACTGTTGTAAAAAGGGCGGTCCGCCCTCAAACATGAATAAAAATTCATTTTTTGACGAAATCCTTTAAATTCGAAAAACGACGGATCGGGGCTGGATTTCGTTCCGCTGAGGCCGCTTGCTTACATAGCTTGGGGTCGGGTTACGTCCCACCGAGTCGGTGTCTTTGGACTGGGGACGTAACATTCCCCCAGGACCAAGTGATTCAAACAGCTCGGGGTCGGGCGATGTCCCACCGAGTCTGTCTTTGGACTGGGGACGTAACATTCCCCCAGGACCAAGTGATTCAAACAGATCGGGGTTGGGCAATGTCCCACCGAGTCTGTCTTTGGACTGGGGACGTAACATTCCCCCAGGACCAAGTGATTCAAACAGATCGGGGTCGGGCAATGTCCCACTGAGTCTGTCTTTGGACTGGGGACGTAACATTCCCCCAGGACCAAGTGATTCAAACAGATCGGGGTTGGGCAATGTCCCACCGAGTCTGCCTTTGGACTGGGGACGTAACATTCCCCCAGGGCCAAGTGATTCTTACAGATCGGGGTCGGGCAATGTCCCACCGAGTCTGTCTTTGGACTGGGGACGTAACATTCCCCCAGGGCCAAGTGATTCTTACAGATCGGGGTCGGGCAATGTCCCACCGAGTCTGCCTTTGGACTGGGGACGTAACATTCCCCCAGGGCCAAGTGATTCTTACAGATCGGGGTCGGGCGAATGTCCCACCGAGTCTGCCTTTGGAGTGGGGACGTAACATTCCCCCAGGACCAAGTGATTCAAACAGATCGGGGTCGGGCAATGTCCCACCGAGTCTGCATTTGGACTGGGGACGTAACATTCCCCCAGGGCCAAGTGATTCTTACAGATCGGGGTCGGGCAATGTCCCACCAAGTCTGTCTTCGGACTGGGGACGTAACATTCCCCCAGGACCAAGTGATTCTTACAGATCGGGGTCGGACAATGTCCCACCGAGTCTGTCTTCGGACTGGGGACGTAACATTCCCCCACGGCCAAGTGATTCAAACAGCTCGGGGTCGGACGATGTCCCACCGAGTCTGTCTTTGGACTGGGGACGTAACATTCCCCCAGGACCAAGTGATTCTTACAGATCGGGGTCGGGCAATGTCCCACCGAGTCTGCCTTTGGACTGGGGACGTAACATTCCCCCAGGGCCAAGTGATCCTTACAGATCGGGGTCGGGCAATGTCCCACCGAGTCTGCCCTCTGGACTGGGGACGTAACATTCCCCCAGGACCAAGAGATTCAAACAGATCGGGGTCGGGCGATGTCCCACCAAATCTATCTTTGGACTGGGGACGTAACATCCCCCCAGGACCAAGTTATTTAAACAGCTCGGGTTACGTCCCACCGAGTCAGCCGCTTTGGTCTGGGAGATAACATTCCCCAGAACCCAAGTCGTTAGCTCAGCTCAGGGTCGATATACGCCCCACCAAGTCAGCTCTCCAGACCGGGGACATAACATCCCCCCGGGTCCAAATACCTCACTCTTCCCGGGGTCAATCCAGACCCCCCTGACTCGTGCTGACCCCTGATAGGCCTTAAAATTGCTAGGATGACAAGAAGCATAAAAAGAAAAGAAGAAAGAAATAAATAGACATAAATGTATATATGTACATAAATGCAAATTGTAATGTTATTACAAAAAATAGACATAATGTTATGTACATAGGGCCCCGATAGGGTTACCCTTTCTCATTCATCCCGCACAGGAGCAAGAACTTCTTCCTCAGTTGGCTCAGATAGCAGAAGGAGCGGCTCGGAATCAGGAGGAAAGACTGCGACTTCGACCTCGGCATCAGAAGGAGGAGTGACGGTTTCAAACTCGGCAGCAGGAACAGCCTCCGCTTCAGGAACAGGAGGAGGGATCTCGAGGCAGTCCTCATCCACGGCAGGAACCTCCGGCCTGTCTTCGTGAGGAGCCTCGGGATCCAGAACAACCGAGATGGGGACGGGATCCATCGCCTCCCCAGGTGGGGGAGGGATCCACTTCCGAAACTCTTCCTCGGAGATGTCCCCCTTGCAGTAACTAATGGCCGCGTAAATTGGGTCCATATTCAGGCTCGGCAGCACCATCGGTATCATCTCGGCACAGTCGCCAACTCCCTCAAGACGGATGGCCTCCTTCTCGGCCTCGAGATCGGCTTCCCTCTTCTCCAGCTCGGTCTCTCTCTCCTCGAGATCAATCTCCCTCTCCTCAAGCTCGGTCTTCTTCCTCTTAAGACTATCCGGGCCCGTGCAACCTCCTCATCTTTACTCATCAACTTGGCCTCAGCACTGGCTACCTTCCCCCTCAAAACCCCAATTTCAGATTGGGCAGCCTTCAGATCCTCCCGGGTACTATCAGCAAGTTTCCTTTCTAGCACAGCAGCAGCTGCTTTGAGAGCCTTGTTCGTTTTAAAATTCTCAACAGCGGCCGCCTCGTGATTCTTGATCACCTCCTCCCGGTCAGCCAGCTTTGCCTCCACTTCGGAGAGGCGACTTTGAAGCCTCTGGGCCTGACCGCCCTCGGACAGCAGAGAGTCAAAAGAAGACCCTTGTTCTTGGCCATAAGGTAGTTGGCCTGCACACAAAAAGGGAGGAATGAGTCAAATACATGAAAAGAGAGAACCAAGATCCAAAAAATCGAGAAGGTGAGTGAAAATACCTTCGCCATCTGAGAACTCATCTCAGTCACAACACCTTCGGGAGATACGTCCTCGTACCTCGAGACCTCCACCAGGGGAATCACCTCGGCCAATTCATTAAAAGCCGGCACTAAGTGAGAGGTAGCCTCCCGGATGCTTTCTCTCAAGTCATCCACCCCGAAGACCACATGGCCCTTCCGTTTTCTGAAGGGACCTTCAGAGGACTTCTTCCCCCTACGAACGTCCTTCCTCTTGACTGGAGCAGCTCCCTCGTCTTCTCCCTCCTGGGCCAACTCGGTCTCCTCGGTCCCGAACTGACGCCTCCTCTTCCTAAGAGGTTTCGGCGGACTGGCAAGGTGAGCAGATCCTGATGATTGCACGCCAAAAGGTGAGGATAGTCCCCGAACACTTGTTTGGACTTGTCCAGAAGATATGTTCTCAGCAAGATCGGTCCGTGCCTGGGAAGTTTCAGCATCAGCATAGCCGGCCTTCTTCACGGTACCGGCCAACTTTTCAAGAAACTTTGGCCTCTTCGACATGCCTACAAAAAGCAAAAGCAAAAAGAGAAATCAAGACCGGAGCATATAAACAGAAGAAGAAAAAGGAAGAGAGACATCAAAATAAACAAACAAGGAAGACAAAAAAAACAGCAGACCTCCACCAATCCGACCCGAGGCCTCCGGAGGGGGGCCCGAATAAGGCCCGAATCAACAAAGGCCGCGTCATTAACCAACTTCTTCCAATGAGCAGCATACCCCCGAGCCCAATGTACCCGCCTCCGAACCTGACGAGAAACCTTGGGAGCATCTCGCCAACAAGCTGGGAGGAACCAGAGAAGTTAGAAAACCTAAAAGAAACTAGAGAGCGGGAACAAAGAAAGAATGAATGGGTGTTAGACTCCTAACCTCCAGCCCTGAAGACGTCTGGAACCGAGACATCCTCCTCGAACGATCTCAGGACCCGACCCCAATCCCCAGTTGCCCAGAACCAAAAGTCCTTGAAATTCTTGTTAGAGTCAGGAAGTTTCTGGACGAGATTGGACGAGCTGTCGTAAGCAGAGAGGTAATACCAACCGTAATGATGAGTCTTGGGTTGGATTTCAAACGATATAACCTCTTCACTTCTTCCAAGCAAGGTGCGCCCAAACCTGCCCGATGCCAAACCACGTATATGCCGGCCAGAATCCTCCAGCTATTTAAGCTTAATTGGCAAGGGGCAATCTCCATCTCAGCAAGCATCCAAGCAAAGTAACGTTGCATCGGCAGACGTAGCCCACACTCGAAGAAGAAAACAGGAAGAAGTGCCACCGAGCCCTCGTCAGGCTGACTAGCACGATCCATTAGGCCAGGAACTTCAAGAGCAATGTCTATTGGGATGCTGTATCGTTGCCACAATAGCGCCAGATCATCATCGGTTATCTTAGAATGACGGTTTATCCAGAGCCGACGACCCAAGTTCTCCAGGCTCTGGGTCCTTCCGAGGAACCCTCTGATGATATGAGTCATTTTCAATCTCAGAAGGAGTGGGGGTAGTAGTATCGAGATCTTCTACACTAGGCGCCCCTGAGCCCGAGGAGAGCTCTTCCGCAAGGGGAGTTGAGATTTTAGCAGGCCTTTCGGAGGAAGAATTATTATCAGACATCCCTGACACCCAGAAAAACAAAGAATGGAGGAGAATCAGTCTATGAGAAGCTACCCACGGCGTCCATGCTAAACTAGATAGGGAGTCTCTAAAGAGTGCCCTAAAGCAAAGACCCAACAAAACCACAAGTTGACAAAATTAGTATCTCGATAGGATAAAAAGAGAGTAAAGGTAGTTTGAAATTAGGAACCCTTGTAGAAGAAGGAGATTGACTCAATTAGGAACCCTTGTAAGAGAAGGAGTCTGATTCCTGTTTTTATTATAAATAGGAGGGTAGAGCATACGTAAAGGGACATCTGAAAATCATCACAAGAGTGGGAGATTAGAGTCATAAAATTCCAATTTGTAAGAGCAAAGGAGAGGCTTGAGAAGTGTATTTGAGTAATAAAGAGTACCACCATGTTCTTGTCCGTGGACGTAGGTCGGATCCCAAAATCCACCGAACCACGTTAAATCACCTTGTCTGATTGGCGTATTTTCTTGTTTTCCGCTTGTTGATGGTGTTTTAAGGCACTACAGTATTTAAGACAGCACGACAAGGACAAAAAGGTAAATTCTTTCTCTGATCCACATCATGTGAAAG
>SKCR01010319.1:0-22559 GCA_019454045.1 Zanthoxylum bungeanum | reverse complement strand
CTTACAGGAATAATCGATCAATATCAGGCGTAGCATATGTAGTATTGTGTATATCGATCCAGTATCGAATGATCATGTGCTAGGCCTGGGGGCTGGAATTGTGTCTGCCCCGTACGAAGCACATGTCGGATGTCTGGTGACTAGTCTCTATAATCGTATAAACCTGACCTTGTCATTTTATCCCGATAGCTGCAGCATTTAAGTGAACCAGTCACGTATCCTACGTGACCATCATCTCCATTATGACTGGAGTAATACTTCCATCTTGAAATCACACCCAACACACTACGATTCTCGATATACCCAGAAGAGGCGTACACAGAAACCGGTTAAAGCCCTGGATGACCAAAATCAAAGTATATTGATTGTCGCAAGTATTAGCGGTGCAAGTCTCAGGTTAAGACCAAATACACCTACCATGATTTCGGACTTCCATAGACACATAGTCATACTACCAATGGAATTCCGAGGGGGTCTATCCAGAGCGAAGCTGTTTCCCGTACCATCGGTAAAGCACAACCTCCTATTACACTTGCATGAGTATCATATACCCAAATATATGATAACTATGTCGTTGTGCCTTCACAACGCGCACAAGTGTAATACTAGTCTTTTACGCATTTATCGATGTCCATTCTCGACAATGCTCTGACTAGGGATATTTAATGATTAATCATTCGTGGACTGATATTGTCTCATATCATTCTTAATCCAGGAACTAATCATAGGGACCTCCTATCATTTATACATCTAGGTGATCTAATCACAAATGATAAAAGAGCAATCTCCTTTGTCACATAGTTAAGTTGTACAACAACATCATGATCTGTACAAATAGTGACGCTATGGGTCATAATTGTCCAACAATCTCCCACTTGGCCTATAGCCAGTCACTCGAGTGCTTGACACCCAAACTATGTACGGTTGGCTCAAACTGCTGAGAAAAGGCTTTCATCAGCGGATTTGCATGATTATCATCTGATGCGATCTATTTGATCATCACATCGCCACGATGTATGATCCGAACTAATCAGATGAATAGTCAAAGTATTTATCTGAATCGTTGATGAGACCATTAATTCTTTAGCCTGTACTGACGCCTAGCTCAGCTGCTAACAGAATTATATCTAATCTAATTAGATTATTATCGACCCAAATGGCTTCAATTGCTGCCTCAGCTGCAGTAATAACCCGCATTTGTTGTTTATATGGTAACAATATCTTGCTTGGAAGATTTCCATCTCACTGTTCTGTTATTCAAACTGTAAAGTACCGTTTGCGACTTATAGTCGTTGTATCGATTGTGAAACTTGCAGTAGTGAACCCAGTCACTTCAAGTTCTCCTTCTCCACAGATTAAGACAGCATCATTAGTTCTATAAGATACTAACGGATGTTCTTAACATCAATCCAGTGACTATCACTTGGATTGGCCTGTTTGTGAATCCATATGCTTAAAGCGTATGAGACACCAGGTCGCGTACATTTTTCAATGTACGATTTCTCGGAGAGTTTTATCGAAAGCCAAGCTTTCGCCGATTGTTTGTTATGGGAATATTATTTCCAAGAAATGACATATATTATCATTATTTTATAGGACATTTACTGTCAGTGTGCTCCCACTAACCCTTTTATACACACAAAAATCATTTCGTTTTGAATTAAATCATACTCCATTATGATTACATCAAAACGATAATTCCAAGAACCTATGCTTGCTTCAATCCAAACATGGATTGAATAACCTGCAAACCTTGTTCGCTAGTTTTAGTGCGACAAAACCGACAGGATGTTATAAACATCCTCCAAAAGGTGTCATTTGAAGGAAAGCGATTTTCCCGTAAAGCTGTCATATTTCATAAATGAAACACGCAGCTTTAGCAAGCATTATCCAAATGGATTTACCGTGGCAACAGGTAAAAGGTTGAATCGTGATCAACACAATGTTGATAACGATACCTTTCCGCTAAAAGCATAGCTTTATACGTTGGTATGTTGCCATCCATGTATGTCTTCCTTGACGACTTATAAGTACCAATAGGCACAATGCCTTGCAGTACATCAACTAGTTTCCAAACATAGTTGAATACATGGAATCCATTTCGAATTCATGACACTTTGTCATAATAGGGAGTCGATACCTTGTATCACTTCCTCATACGTAGTCAGTTGGTATACCTCAAAAGATTGACATCTTTATGAGGTGAGATCAGAAACCCATACCCCAGGTTGTTTTCTGACTCTCTACGACATACGTGGTTCTTGTGTATTCGAAGATTATTGGTATAGTTCCATCCCTGATGAACTATTTGTGTTCCATTAAGGATTCAGTGCCTTGAACAGTATTACTCCGATTTTCATCGAGTTTTACTATCCTCCCACTTACCACTGCATATCGGTATTCCTCTTCGGTAAACCACATGGTGAGCAACAATTACATTGTTCTATAGTGAGATGTATAAGCACTATGCTTATGGTTTCCCTAGGATAACCTACAATTGGCACTTATCCAATTTGGGTTCTAGTTTGGTATCATCCAAACATATGCCTAGCATTCCCAAATTATCAGGAATGTGAAACCGGGTTTCTTTTCCTGTTCATATCTAATATGAAATCTGTCAAACAGATTGTTATGGAACCTTATTCTAAATAAGTTCTTGCACTGTTTAAAGCTTATCCGTTGAAGGAAATAGTAGCTCAGAGCATCTCATGATTAACCTTATAATGTCTAACATAATTCGGTTTATCTCAGTTAGGACACACCGTCAAACTGACGTGTTCCGGGAGGAGTCCTCATTGAAAGAATACTTTACTCTTTCAAGCATATTAGAAACTTATTGCTTAAGTATTTTCCATTACGGTCTTACCGTGACGGTTTAATACTTTAGCCGATCTGTTTGTCTATTTCATGTCGAAACTTTAAAAGTTTCCGATTTGTGTTCTTAAAAGAAACACATAACCATAACGCGATGCCACATCCGTAAAGGTCACGAAATATTCATATCCATCTCTAGCCTAGCTAGACATGGGCCCACTTGCTTCACTATGAACTAGGGCTAACAGATTTGTGGCATTTGCACTTTTACCAAGTAAATGTGTTATAGGCACTTTGCCTAATAAACTAGATTCGTAGACTTTATTTGATTGAAATCAAATGTGTCCTAGCACCCACTCTCCGAAAGTGTGGATATACGATTCTTGTTTGATTGTGTCCCAGACAACAATGCCACAATTAGTTTCATCTGATCAAATCAGTTTGAGCTATTTATTTGTCATTTTATATATTTGAGATTTATTTATATTCAAAATATAAATTCTGTTATTCACATCAAATGTGTTTATCTTAATATCATCTTTATATAATGAAACACTTTAGTGTTTTAGAATATAAAGGTTCACCCGCATCGGGTCAAACACTGATATAAAGATAATGTATCTAGTCAAACTAGTTACATTATAACAGTTTCTAATTTAAGTACACACCCGAAGGTAGTTCCTAAACTTAGGTATCTGCGGTTAAAACATCGACTTTCGTCCCGTTTTCAATTCGCAGATAAATCTCAAACTGAAGTTAGTATCTTGCTCATAGCAGATTCTGATCATCAGTACATATTTATGTACCACACTAAGTATTTAAAATCCAATTTTAATACTAGTATGAACATAACCTTGACAAACATATTTGAAGTCAGAGCCTTGCCCAGTCTTCAATTCCTTCATGTCTGCTTTGTCCAAACGGCAGTCACGCTTCCGCGATCTCGTTTGCCACAATTTAGGCAGACATTTTAGGATATGTCCTTTATCTTCCTAGAAGATTATAATGATTTTGCCTTTGCCCTTTTCCATACTCCAGAAGCCTTTGGCCAAGCCTCGGGTTTCTAGAATATCGAAGTAAGGTGCGGCTTGCGCTACTTACCTAATTGCAAAGTTTGACTTTATCTCCTTGAGAATAGTCATTAACTCTCCAAGAGTTATTTTTACAATTTAGTACTTCTAATATCTAAGTATAGATCTATGAAGATCCTTCAATTTCATTATCATACTTTAAGGATCTAATCCTTAGTTCTGATTCAGAAATTAAGGAGTCTACTGCGACAAGCTTGATGGATTAAGCACTAAAGTTATCATCACATGAATCTTCCAAAGATCATGCTTTACTGTTTGCTTAACTCCGGGCTTAGGCATAATACGTTATTTTATCAAATAAAGTAACTTATTATTTTTCCAGGACCATCCTGAAATTTATTCCCAATTTTGAAAATTAAACCATTTAAATACATTTTCCCTAGGATTATGTATTAAACGTCAATCTTTCAATTTATCTTGATTTTAATAGTCCAACTATTTAATCAACGATTAAGGTACTATTTATTATAATGATTACAATAGTCCAACTATTTCAACTATAATTTAATAGATTAAAATCAATTATATTGATTACTATAATCCAATTATAAAATCAACTATAAATGAATAGTTTGATTACAGTCCAATTGTTAATTAAAACAACATTTAAATATTAGTCCAACTAACATTTAATTTATTTGACGAATGATATTTGTTTTGAGCGCGTATGGCAAGTAATTAAACGAGTATTGCAAATTCAATTCTTGCCTCCCACTAATTTTCGGCGAGCCTCTAACCCTCTGTCGAGTACTCGGGAAATCGTGTTTCCTAGTGGGCTAGGATCCCGTTAAATATCACACAATCTTGAATTTGGCCAACAAATTGTATGATAATTAACTAGGTAGATCTCTAAGATCAATTGGATCCAATCCAATTCCTAGATCCATTAGGGGGACATCCAAGTCCGAAACATATATCTTATAAATGCCAATACATCCAATGTATTACCTAACATTTTTCCTCTGAATCAACTAAGCCTTGGCTTTGGCACAACAAACTTAGTCCTAGTTAAGCGCGACCCATTGACCATAGAAAGCTTCGTAATCAATGCCGATGGACAAGAAGTGGTCTTGACTTTGGCCAACAAACCATAACTTGGACAAGACACCAATATGTAACAAAGCCTTCGTGATTCAAACACATCCTCGACGGACAAAGGCCTCGACTTTGGCCTGCCAGTCTCGGATCTTGAGTGAGAATCACTCAATGGAAGGAAAGACGCTTAATATTTTGCGAGGGTTTTTCGCATGCAAATTGGCAACCAATTTATTATCTTAAATAAGGTCTCATCATCATACACCCTTAAACATGCATTCTAAACACATAATAAAGCGCGTATAAATAAATAATAATGATATGCGGATGGATACTTTACACATTGATCCTAGATCAAATCTCTCACTTTCTCTCTCCCGCTAGCACATGCATCACTTCTACCCGTTACACTATACTTCTAAAGAAACCTCATTTACATTGATGGGAATAAGTGAGAAGAGAATACAAAAAATATGAAGGTGATAAGGCTGGACACGCATGTCCAATTAATAAATCAAATTTATTACAACAATTTCTAAAATTGCCCCACCCTTCTAATATCCATCCGATATACATTATTCATGCATCACAATCATGTATTCACACAAGCATATTATCAATCAATCTAATCCAATGAATTAATCTGATAATTAATGACCATCCAATGTTCAAACAACGATTTGATTTTGCTCGAGTCAAACTTGTTTTGCGAATAAGTACTCAAAGTACGAATTCTCGAATTAAATTAAACTACATAATTAAATCCAATTCAATTTGTATTTAATTCTAATTCACTATTTAATTCCAAATTAAATATTACACTTTATTAATAAACCTTTACGACTTAAATTCCAAATTTAATCGTTACGGGTCTCAAAGCTCGATTAATATCCAATATTAATTTAATTAAAGTCCAATGAGCTTTTAATTAATTTTTTGAGGCGTGGACTTTTGGTCAACTCGGGTCAAACCCAATAACCAAAGTCCAATCCGGGAGTTACCCCATAAGCCCATAAATCAATTTTGGCCCATTAGGCCCAATTAAACTTTAAAGGTCCATTAAGTCGCATTTGGGCTTTATGGAAGCGGTTTTGGGCCCAATTGGATCCAACCAATTTAGCCTAAACCCAACTTGGTACAACCAAGCCCAATAAGCCTATTTACAACATAACAAGCCCAAATCCAATTTAAGGCCCAACATAATTAAATTACAAAAAATTCCAAATTCCCAATTTAATTACATAAAGTGTATTACACAATTAATTACCCAAATCAATATTTCCAAAATACAAATTAGCCTAATTAATCATGCTTATTTACATCAATTAGTGTCCAACACTTTTATCAAAAAATCAAACCCAAACATGCTTAAGGCTCTCGGCAATTGAAGGGGATTTTGTGTCCGATTCGGCCATGGACTCCATGAAATCTTCAAGCTCCAATCTTCCAAAATGGATTCCAAGCTCACGAAATCACTACCCTATCACCTTGGTATGTCTCTTGAGTGTGCTAGCACTTAGATCTTGCAACAAAATCATCATCTTGCTTCCTCACTGTCACGGTTTTTCAACCAGAAAAATGGAGAAGAAGAAGTTGGCTAAAAGCCGAATGGGAGAGAATGAAGGAAAGGTTCCAAACCGTAAAGATGGAGAGAGAGAGTAAAAGAAATGTGTTAAGTGTATTTTATATTTATTTTCCAAAAATAAATCAAATACCAAAACCATTTCAAATATCAAAAGTCAAAAAGAAAAAAATAATCAATGCTTTCCAACTACCAACATCAATCAATAGTGACATGTTGTCACATCACTCAAAGTGACTAGACATCACATCAATCGATTGACGAGTGATTTGACGTTTGATTTGACTTACGTGCCGCACTCGAATTCGAAATGCAAATGCGCTCAGAAATAATCCCGGGCTCGGGTTCGCTAATTCCAAATTAACGAATTTTCCGTTGTGACGTAATTAAATGATTATGCCTAGCGAAATCACTATTCACGTCGCTAACGAATTAATTCTAAATTAACTCGTTCGCCCGAATTAAAATCTAATTTTAATTCTGCGTCGAAATCCAATTTCGTTTAATATATCGAATATATTAATTAATCGATTAATTCCAAATTAATCATTTTCTCTCTCTTAATGATATTTTATCCCAGATAAAATATCTCCGTAATTAATCCCAGATTAATTTTCTCTCTCATCATTAATTAATCCCAGATTAATAAAGTGCGAGTCATACGTCATCGGTGAATCTTCGGGAAGCGACCCATGAGATCCCCAGATATGTTGGTAGTAAATTCGGTCGTCGGACTATCCGAACACGTAAGTACCTCGTACTACGTTTATATCGATTTACAAGATAAAATTGGCTTCTAGCAAAGCGCCATGCCTACCCAATTCTCCAGAAACATGCTTACAGGAATAAGCGATCTATATCAGGCGTAGCATACGTAGTATTGTGTATGTCGATCCAGTATCGAATGATCACGTGCTAGGCCTGGGGCTGGAATTGTGTCTGCCCCGTACGAAGCAAATGTCGGATGTTTGGTGACTAGTCTCTATAATCGGATAAACCTGACCTTGTCATTTTATCCCCATAGCTGCAGCATTTAAGAGAACCTGTCCCGTATCCTACGTGACCATCATCTCTATTATGACTGAAGTGATACTTCCGTCTTGACATCACACCCAACACACTACGATTCTCGATATACCCAGAAGAGGCGTACATAGAAACCGGTTAAAGCCCTGGACGACCAAAACCAAAGTATATTGATTGTCGCAAGTATTAGCGGTGCAAGTCTCAGGTTAAGACCAAATACACCTACCATGATTTCGGACTTCCATAGACACATAGTCATACTACCAATGGAATTCCGAGGGGGTCTATCCAGAGCGAAGCTGTTTCCCGTACCATCGGTAAAACACAACCTCCTATTACACTTGCATGAGTATCATATACCCAAATATATGAGAACTATGCCGTTGTGCCCTCACAACGCGCACAAGTGTAATACTAGTCTTTTACGCATTTATCGATGTCAATTCTCGACAATGCTCTGACTAGGGATATTTAATGATTAATCATTCGTGGACTGATACTGTCTCATATCATTCTCAATCCATGAACTAATCATAGGGACCTCCTATCATTTATACATCTAGGTGATCTAATCACAAATGATAAGAGATCAATCTCCTTTGTCACATAGTTAATTTGTACAACAACACCATGATCTGTACAAATAGTGACGTTATGAGTCATAATTGTCCAACAAAACATTCTATGATGACAATATTATGTGCAACTCCCAGGACAATTTTGTTTAGTTATTTAATTTTTGCATTTGTGTGTGATTGCATGTGTCATTATAAGAAAATTGATTTTTAATGACAAAAATTTAGTGGGGAAATAAATTTCACCAATAAATGTACACTTTTAGTGGCAAACAGTAATTTCACTACTAAATGTAAACTTTTAGTGGTGGAATTACAGTTCGCCACTTAAAGTGTACATTTAGTGGCGAAAATTATTTTCGCTATTAAAATTAACTTGTAGTTGCGAAAAAATTATTTTTCTAATTAATAAAAAAATTTGCCTCCCATTATTTCATTTTTAATCATTTTCGCGGCACCAATTTTTTTTCCCGCTTTACAAACTGAAAATAAAGAAATTTGTTTCATTTTTTTCTTCATCAAAAATTGCTGCCAATTAAACTTCCATTCTTCTCATTCTTCCAGATCCAAAACTCCATTCTTCTTATTCTTCTCATTGGTTTACAGACCGAAAAGAAAGCAATTGTTTCATTTTTTTTTCTTCATCAAAAATTGGTGCCAAAACTTCCATTCTTCTCATTCTTCCAGACCCAAAACTTCCATTCTTCTCATTTTTCTCATCGGTTTACAGACCCAAAATTGCCATTTTTTTCAGTTTACAAACCTAAATCTTCGATTCTTCTCATCGGTCATCAAAGTTATTCCTAACACTTGCAACCCTAAAAATTTGATTTTTCTTCTCATCATCACTTCAGCTCTGCTGCTCGCTTGCCCCCTAGTAGATGTTGCTGCTTATCATCGTCCAAACTTGAAATTGGTGCTGGGGATATCACAAAGGTAAGGTTTTTGTTGCCCCTATATTTACAATTTTGGATTTTTATTTTAAAGGCAACACTTGTATTTTGATTTCATAAACTTGAGCTATTGATTGAGAATACGGACAGTTACCGGTTCAGTTACCTCTGAGAAAGAGCTTTACAGGACATCTAGTCTTAATGTGAGAGAGAAAATTGATAAGAAAATGAAAGTTTTAGTTATAATTGAGTAGATTTTATTTATCTCCATAATGCAGTTATTAATTTCTAGCTTAACTGTGACTAAATTGCAAAAATGTGTGATATGGGGTTTAGAGTTGTGGAAATGGTGTCTTAGTACTGGTGATTTTTTGTGGTCGATTGTTTACCTAGTGGTTTATGAATGTTTTGATTTTTCTGATTGAAAGGAACTTTTTGGTTAAAAAGAAGGTTATGTATTTTGTTCATGGATTGAAGAAGAGTGTCAGGTTTTCTGTTTGGTTATGCTTGGTTCTTTTAGCTTGGGGTTTGTTGTTTGATAGTGGAGTTAAAGAGATCAGTAGAAACTACCAAGGCTCAAAATTATATAACCAGGGCTCTTGTTTCTTTTCTCATTGGGGCTGCTATTTGGCTTATAAAGATGTTTCTAGTTAAGTTACTAGCTTCTTCTTTCCAATGTAGTAGATTCTTTGATAGGATTCAAGAATCAATCTATCATCAATATATTCTTCGGATTCTTCCAGGCCCTCCATTAATAGATATGGGAAAGAAGAAGCTATGCTCTATAGTTAGAAGTTATGCTCTATAGCCCTCCATTAGTTGGAAATTTGATTTTAAACAAATTTCACTAGAATACTCCAAGACCATTAAAAGCATATGGAATGGTTTTTGTTGGTTTTTCTTTCAGAGCTAGCTCATTCTCTGGATCTATAATTGGAAAAAGTATTGTTGCTGAGAAGGTATGCCTTTCTTGTTATATGCATTTATTTGGTTTTTATTTTCAGAGTGTTATAATCCATATATGATATTACATGTTTATTTGGTGAATTCAAATTAGGATATTACAAAGGAAGCCAAATAAGGTGTTTCACGATGAATAGAGAGTGGATTAATCATAAAAGTATAAAAGATAGGTGAACTCTGGAATATAAAAATGGTATTAATGAGTTTCTTAATTTTGAATTTAAAAGGGTGGGAAGCAATGGAAAAATAAGATGTCCATGCTACAACTATTTGAATTATATTTTCCATGATAGAGATGTGGTTTTCACTCATTTGGTTGTTTATGGGATATTAAAAGACTATTAAATTTTGTCTTTGCATAGAGAAGATAATGAAAATAATGAAGTAAATGAAGATTCTGATGGGGATGAAGATTTTGATGGATTTGATGAGACGGTTCCTTTAATCCATGACATAACAAATGTAAGATCTATTAATTTCAATGAAGGTGTGGCTGAAGTAGGTTGTGATAGTATGAAAAATGACCATGTACATGATAAGTTTACTAGATTGATGGAAGAGGCCGAGCAAGAGTTATTTCCTGGTTGTAAAAGTTTCTCAAAGTTAAAATTTATTGTTCATATTCTCCATTTAAAATGCATCAATGGTTGGAGTGATAAATCTCTAACTATGTTGCTTGCCCTTTTGCGAAAAGTCTTTATTTATGATGAAAAATTTCCAAAAAATTCCTATGAAGCAAAAAAGTACACACATGATTTAGGTTTGAATTATACTAAGATTGATTTGTAAGAATGACTGCATACTTTATCAAAAACAATATGCTAATCTTCAGAGTTGCCTGGTCTGTGGATGTTCAAGGTGGAAACATGGTGTCCATGAAAGTGAAAATGATAATCTTAGTGATTGTTCAAGTAAGGGAAAAAAATTCCACAAAAAATCTTGCTTCATTTTCCATTAATACCATGACTTCAAATATTTTACATGTCTTTAAAGCTGGCATCCTCTATGCGGTGGCAGAAGGAGAAACGCTCTGATGAATTGCAAGAGTTGTGGGATGTTGGGGTTGAAACATATGACTCTTATACAGCTTGTAATTTCAAATTACTAGCTGCATTATTATGGACCATTAATGATTTTCCCGCGTATGTGAATTTATCCGGGTGGAGTACTAAAAGAGCCCTTGCTTGTCCATCTTGTAATATTGATACATTCTCTCAATGGTTAACACATGGTCGTGAATTTTGTTACATGAGGCATCATAGATTTCTAGAAGCTGATCATAAGTGGAGGTTTGGCAAAAAATCTTTTGATGGGTCCACCTAAGCATCTTTCAGGTGATGATATTATTGACCAACTGAATGGTTGTGTTAATGTAACATTTGGCAAGGGTAATAGTAAAAGAAAACATAATGACCCTTCTTTGATATATAATTGGAAGAAGAAAAGCATATTTTTCCGATTGCCCTATTGGAGCAAACTGTTAATACGTCATAACTTAGATGTCATGCATATGAGAAAAATATTTGTGACAATATTTCGGGAACAACAATGGGATTATCCGGAAAAAAATAAAGATAATGTGAATTATCGTCTAGACTTTGAGGAGTTAAGAATCCGTAAGGATTTACATCTTGTTGAAAATAATGGTAGATTACAAATGCCAACATCTACTTTTGTATTGACTTTGAAAGAGAAGAGAAAATTTTGTGACTTCTTTGCTAGTTTGAAAGTTCTAGATGGATACTCTTCTAATTTTGCTCGATGTGTAAATTAGAGTGAGGTTAGGATTTTTAGCATGAAAAGTCATGATTGTCATGTTAGACAATTATGACCCATAACGTCACTATTTGTAAAAGACACTGTGGTTTTTGTACAAATTAATTATGTAGCAATGAAATTATATTTTATCATTTTGTAATTTGATTACTTAATATATATATATATATATATATATATATATTATATATATATAAATGATAAAAGTCCATATGATTAGTTCCAGATTATAAGATATGAGACAATATCAATCCATAAAAGGTTTAATCATTAAATATATCTAGTCGTAGTACTATCGAGACTGGACATCGATAATGCGGAATAGACTAGTATTGCACTTGTGCGTGTTATGGAAGCGTAACGATATAGTTCTCATATATTTAAATATTGAATACTTATGCAAGTGTGATAGGAGGTTGTGTTTACCGATGGTACGGAAACAGCTTCGCTCTGGATAGACCCCGCAGAATCCCATTGGTAGTATGACTATGTGTTATGGAAGTCCGTATCAGGGTATGTGTATTTGGTCTTAACCTGAGACTTACATCGCTAGTACTTGCGACAATCAATATGCTTTGGTTTTGGTCGTCCAGGACTTTAACAGGTTCTGTCTACGCCTCTTCTGGGTTTATTGAGAATCGTAGTGTATTGGGTGTAATGTCAAGATGGAAGTATCACTTCAGTCATATGGAGATGCTGATCACACATGGATACAGAACTGGTACTCTAAATGGTTGCAACCATCGGGATAATATGACAAGGTCATGATTATCCGATTAAAGAGACTAGTTGCTCGTAATTCGATATATGCTTCGTACGGGCCAGACACTATTATAGCCCCAGGCCTTGCATGTGACATCTGTAGGGGTTTTTCAGGGGGTGAATCCGGTAACGCAGCGGAAGCGGGAAAATCAAAATTTTCCGATTTCAAAACTTTTTCTCGGATTAATTAAATAAACATATTTATTTAATATTCCAATAATTAAATTATGAAATAAAATTCCATAAATCATATTTAGGTGAATTTACCAAATTACCCTTACATTGGTATTTTGTCCATTTTAGTCCGAAATTGATCTAATCAATTTTGAATGATTCTAAATCATTTCTAAGATGAACTTAGCATGTTCAAAACATCAAAACACCAAAACAACCAAAATCCCTAAAATCTAACTCCAAAGCCGAGAGCCTCCATTAGGGGTGCCATTTGTGCACTTTGTCATTTCATGCTTCAAAACACATCCAAATGTAATCCAATCAACATGAAACTTTATATGTATCATATACACATCCAAATGCACAACATATATGAAAAGCCCCAAATTTGGAATTGGTTATGAACCCTAATTTTTCAATTTCCACAAATTGGACAAATTAGACCAAATACATTAAATCAATTACTTCAATCATCATTCTTCCATCCAATCAAAGTCTCAACACAATGAAACAACTCAAGATCAAATCTAGGTCATCTAAGAGTGGGTCAACAACTCTAGATTAGCAACATGGTTTCCAAAACCTTAAAAGAAAGCTTATTACTACAATAGTCATACACTTCCTTCATCACATATGCTTTACACCTCCATCAAAACTTCCATCAACAAAAACCACAAGGAACAAATAAAGAAATAACCTAATAATATCATATATTAAAGCCTAGAACCTAAGGAACAATTTCCTTACTAATAGTAAATTTGAGAAACTTACTAAATTTCCAAGCTTTTTGATTTTTGTCTTTCTTTTCTCAAGCTTCCTTTAAGTTTCTTCAATGGAGTTTTATATTTTGTGAAGTGTATTAGGTTAACCAAATGAAAAGAAAATGAAAACAATATATACTTGTGCAAAAAGCCCTTGGCCGAATTCAACAAGCATTAATATATCAATTTTCATTTCAAATTCATTTGTTATCTTAATACAAATATCTAAAACAACTTTATAGATATTTATTTAAGTCAACAATGGCAACTAACATCATTTACTTAATATATCCTAATGTAAGATATTTATATTTTAATTAATTTAATCATTTAACAATTAAATAATTAATTAATCAATCAAATACAAATATATTAAATATATGTATAATATTTACATTAAATATTAAAAACATATATTCATTTAGGATATAAGTCAAATAACTCATTTTGACTATTAATTAATGTGTATTTAAATTAATCAAGTATTAAATGTAAATACACAATAATTAGGCAAATGACTATCTAGTCCCTTTAGCACGTATCTTGCGTTTAACCTTTAAACGACTTATAAATAATCAATATTATTTATTAATGTTGCTCTAGTGCTCTACGAGTATGTTTCATTATTGAGACTCTCTAGATTCAGGTATATCCGTCACGAAATCTATTTTCGTGTCCATAATCTATCCACCCGTAGATTATGACGATCACGGATAATCTCGCTGAACCATACAGGTCGAGGTCATGGCAAATGTATAATTCCTCCGTCACAGGTATCCGGATAAATCCCAGAGATACAGATGTAAACGTCAAATCTCTATGGGGATTATCCAGTCGACTATTCCATTAGCAATCTTTAAAAATATGTTTAGAACTAGTTTCTAAACTTTACCACGGGCCCATGGTTTTATCTGATTGCTAATCATATGGACTACCTATGCTCTGATACACAGAACTGACGGATCCTATCTTGATACACATAGGACACCCTGAGGATCTGTCTACACCCAACGAACAGGCGGAGGTCTGATCTGAATAGATCGGTGACGTGACTGCCAACTAAGTGTAGAAGATGTCTCATGTGCCCACAATGGCATCTCAAGTCTAAGAATCACAAGTGCTACTCAACCCGAGAAGATTCTTATTGACACTGGTGTACCATTCATTAAGAATCTTCGGTGAGTCGTTCAGTGTTTATCCGCTATAAACACCTACACGTCTATACTAGTCTCCAACTTATGGTTCATTGAGAAACCATTGGAATCATATATTCCAGTATACGACATGTACCGGTCTCAACGGGTTTACTATACTGACCAAGTAATGTAAACCTTGACCAGGAACTGTCTGAGAATGACAACGTCATGATACTACTCATGTCCGTTGCGACGCTTTTGCAACAGTACCATGACTAATCATTCTAAGGTCAATACGTCTTTACCATATTAAAAGATAGATTATATTATAGAAACTGCATATATTATTCATAATAATAATGTTTTACAGAAGTATTCAACAGAAATACAACTGGGAATTGGCGTTCTGAGCACCAATCCCAACAACATCAGATACTGGATCGTAATATGCAATACTACGTATACTACGCCTGATATAGATTATATATTCCATTAGAAATATTTCTGGGGAATTGGGTACGCACGGTGCTTTGCTAGAAGCCAATCATGTCTCGTAAATCGGTAAAAATGTAGTACGAGGTACGTACGTGTTCGGATAGTCCGACGACCGAATTTACTGCCAACATATCCAGGGATCTCTTGGGTCGCTTCCCGAAGATCCACCGATGACGAATGATTCGAGCATAATTAATCTGAGATTAATTACAGAGAGATTTTATCTATGATAAAATACTATTTGAAGAGAGAGAACGATTATTCGGAATTAATCGATAAAATAATATATTTGATATATTAAACGAAATTAGATTTCGACGCGGAATTAAAATTAGATTTTAATTCGGGCAAACGAATTAATTTAGAATTAATTCGCGAGCGATGTGAATAGTAATTTTACTTGGCATAATTATTTTATTAAATTTGATTAATTACGTCGTGACGGAAAGTTCATTAATTCAGAATTAGCGAACCCGAGCCCGGGAGTGTTTGCGGGCCTACTTGGATTTTGAATTCAAGTGGGGCCCACAAGTCACATCAATCACCTTTATGATGATGGAAGTTAGTGAAGGAAATTATGGTAACTTGGCTTACACTCCAAGTTGTGTAAGACTTTTACCAAAATTTTGGTAAATCATTTATTTGATTTTTGAAATCAAATTTAACAAGTCAACACACTCACTCCACTCTTTCACATTCACACCACTTTGAAGAAAAATTAACTCTCTCATATTTCTTTCTCTTGGCCGAATACACAAGGAGGAAGAAGGTGATTTTTGTTGCAAAATTACCAAGAGCTAGCACTCTAAAGGATCATCAAAGGTGATAGGGAAACCAACCTTGGAGCTTGGAATCACCATTGAAGCTTAGAGCTTAAAGATCAAAGTTCATCTTCAACAAAAATTGGAGCTTGGCCGTGACCTTCAAGGACAATGAGGAAATTTTTTTGAACTTGACGCATCCATAAACCGCTCATTGTAAGTATGATTCTGCCATACTTCTTTAATGTATTCACATGTTTTTTATGCTTGAATGATCTTAGGACAACTTTAGAAACCAACAATGGTATCATGGAGCCTAATTTGAGCATGAAAAATATTAGGGTAAAATTTGGGTAAATTGGTTTTGAGCATGATTTAACCAAATTAATTTTTTCAGCATGCTTGTATATGGATAAGTTGGAGTTATATATGATCAATTTCATGGAAATTAATTGGATCAATTTTTTGCCCAAAATGTTGGCTTGGCCGAATGCATGGTTGCCCTAAATGTCATGATATTTTTTGTTCTTTTGATAATTGGTTGAGTTTGAACACTTGGGAATGTTGATTTGAGATTCAATCAGATTGAAAACGAAATTGGACAAAAAAACCCCCAAAATGCCGTGAGCATAATGAGCATGAAATGAGATGATTTTTTGTTTCAAAATGTTTGACATGAGTTGAACAAATTAATACATGATTAATTGATTAAATTAGTATTTTGGAAATATTAATTTAGATAATTAATTGATGTAATACACTTTAATTAATTGAATTTTGAAATTTAGAAAATTAAAATTTAATTGGTTGGGCTTAATTTAGAATTGAGCTTTAAATGTTGTATTTGGGCCTAATGAGCTTGGTTGGGCCAAGTTGGTTTAGGTCAATTGGATTGGATCCAAATTGGGCCTAAATCATTCAATTAAGTCCAAATGTGACAAATGGGCCTTTTATGTTTAATTGGGCCTTATGGGCCGAAATTGATTTCTTGGAAAATAAGGATGTTAAAAATTAGTATTGAATACGAATTAAATTAGATTTAAATTGTAGTTCGATATAATTCAAGAATTCGTACTTTGAGTACTTATTCTCAAACGAGTTGGACTCGCGCAAAATCAAATCGTTGTTTGAACATTGGATGATAACTTTATTCAAGATTAATTAATTGGATTAGATTGATTGAATAACATGCTTTGTGTGAATACATGGATGTGTTGAATGAATAACGTATATCAGATGAATATTAGAAGGGAAAGAGCAATTTTGGAAATTGTTGTAAATTTATAATTTATTAAATTGGACATGCGTGTCCAGCCTTATCTCTCTTGATTCTTTGTATTTCTCTTCTCACATAATTCCCCTCAATGTTAATGAGGTTTCTTTAATTGTATTATGTAATTGGGTAGAAGTAAGAATAGTGCTAGCCGGGGAGAAGAAATGAAGTGATTTGTTCTAGGAACAATCTGTGAAATATCCATCTGCATATCGTTATTAATTTATTTCCTCGCCTTATTATGCTTTTAGAATGCATGCTTTAGGGTGTATGATGAGACCTAACAAAGATAATAAATTGGTTGCCAATTTACGCGAAAAACCCTCAATAAAATATTAAGCGTTTTCCTTCCATTGAATGATTCTTACTCAAGATCCAAGATTGGCACTGGTTTGTTGGCCAAAGTCAAGACCTTTGTCCATCGCGGATGTGTTTGAATCATGAAGGCTTTGTTGCATATCGTGTGTCTTGTCCAAGTTGTGATTTGTTGGCCAAAGTCAAGATCACTTCTTGTCCATCGACATCGATTACGAAGCTTTCCAAAGTCAATGGGTTTCGCTTAACTGGAATCATTAAGCTTGTTGTACCAAAGCCAAGACTTAGTTGATTTAGAGGAAAAATGTTAGGAAAATATATTGGATATATTGGCATATACATTGTATATATGTTTCGGACTGGAGGTCCATCTACCGGATCTAGGAATTGGATGAGATCCAATTGATCTTAGAGATCTACCTAGTTAAATATCATACAGCTTGTTGGCTAAAGTCAAGGTTGTGTGTTATTTAACGGGATCCTAGCCCACTAGGAAATAGGTTTCCAGAGTACTCAACAGAGGGTTAGAGGCTCGCCGAAAAATAGTGGGAGGCTAGTATTGAATTTGCAATTTCGTTCAAATACTTAGCTTACGCGCTTTCAAATTATTTCGTCAATTATTTTATTAGTTGGACTAATATATTATTATTTTTCTTGTAACAGTTAGACTGTACCCATACATCGTTAATCGAATAGTTGGACTATTGCGGTTAAGATGACATGAAAGTTAAGCATTAGAGATATTGTCGATCATGGGCGACGTCTTTAATGACACAAACTTTCCAGGACTGAGATATGAATCTCAAAATAGTTCTGGGATCCGAGAAGTTACTATATACTATAGAGCGACCTCTTGGGCCTAAGCCCCGACCCGATCAGTTACTTGAGTTAGAGTTTTGGAAGACTCATAGCGATGATAATGCGACTGCTCAATCGGTAATGCTTGCCGCTATGACTCCGCAATTCCATCGTCAAAACAAGGGGTTGGATCCCTATAAGATGATTTCGAAGTTGCACGATCTCCACTGATCTAATCTTAGATCGCAAAGATACGAGTTACAGAAGAAGCTCTTCCGGGCTCGCATGTCAGAGGGTACGTCTGTTGAGCACCATGTCTCACAGATGATTGCTGACATTGAGCTGCTCGGAAAGATGAGCATAGTCTTCGAGGATGAGACTTCAGTGGATTTGATCCTACAGTCTTTCCCCGACACTTGGAGTGGGTTCATCATGAACTACAACATGTTGAATCAAGACCAAACTCTTGGAGAGTTGATGTCCACTCTACGTGAGGCAGAAAAGGAGCTCCTTAAGGGCAAGAAGCGCGAGGCGCACTATGCTTCAACATCTCAGACTCCGAGGGCTTGGCCCAAGGCGACTGGAGGTGTTAAGAAGAAGAAGCATAAGAAGAAAGGCAAGGCCAAATCGTCAAAGGGTTCTGGGAAACCCAATGACAAATCCCAAGATGTATGCTTGCAGTGCGGGAAGTGGGGTCACTGGAAGCGTGACTGCCGCGAGTACAATGCACACATGAAGGAAATCAAAGCGGGCAAGGCACCGGCTTCGGGTATGTTTATTATAAATATAAACATGTCTACTTCTAGTTTTAAATTGGATTTTTGATTCTGGTTGTGGAACTTATATATCTACTGATGTGCATGATCTGCGGATTAGCAGGAGACTGGCCTCAGAAGAGATTGACCTCCGTGTTGGAAATGAGACTCGAGTTGCCGTTTTGGTCGTGGGCACTTATGTTTTGGAATTGCCCTCGTGGCATGTATTTGAACTTATAAACTGTTATTTTGTACCTAGTTTGACTATAAATATTATTTCTGTATCTATGTTAACCCAATGTGGGTATACTTTTTGTATTTAGAAACACTGGGTGTTTTATGTATAAAAATGATATAGAAATTTGCATAGCTGATGCAAATAATGGTCTTTATATTTTGAATATAAAACAATCTCAAACACATAATGTAACAAACAAAAGGCTTAAAGTAAGTAACAAAGATGAAACTTATATGTGGCATTGTCGTCTGGGACACATAAACAAGACACGCATATCCACACTTTCGAAGAGTGGGTACTTGGACGGATTTGATCCAAATTCATATGACCTCTGCGAATCTTGTTTATTAGGTAAGATGCCTAAATCACCTTTTAGCGGTAAAGGTGCACGTGCCACCGAACTGTTAGCCCTCGTTCACAGTGACGTTTGTGGGCCCATGTCTAGCCAGGCTAGAGGTGGATATGAATACTTCGTAACCTTTACGGATGATGCATCGCGCTATGGTTATGTGTATCTTATGAGACACAAGTTGGAAATTTTTGAAAAATTCAAAGAGTTTCGACACGAAATAGAAAAACAGACTGGCAAAAATATTAAGACATTACGGTCGGACCGTGGTGGCGAATACTTGAGCAATGAGTTTCTTGATTACTTGAAAGAATATGGTATTCTTTCACAGTGGACTCCTCCTGGAACACCGCAATTAAACGGTGTGTCCGAACGAGAAACGAAACTTTGTTAGACATGGTAAGGTCTATGATGAGTCGCACAGAGCTACCTATTTCCTTCTAGGGATATGCATTGAACAGTACAATACTTATTTTGAATAAGGTTCCATCAAAGTCTGTTCAACAGACTTCGTAGAAATATGGACAGGAAAGAAACCGGGTTTCTTATTCCTGAAGATTTGGGGTTGCTGGGCATACGTCAAACGTTTGGAAGGTACCAAACTAGAACCCAAATCGGATAAATACCTATTTGTGGATATCTTAGGGAAACCAAAAGATATTACTTTTATCACCCACAAGAGAACAAAGTATTTGTTGCTCTACATGCGGTTTTCCTTGAGAAGGAATTCCTAAATGCAGTGATAAGTGGGAGGAAAGTAGAACTCGATGAAAATCAGAGTGATATTGTTCCTCGCACATAATCCTTAACGAAACATGAACAGTCCATTAGGGATGAGACTGTACCACAATCTTCGAATACACAAGGACCACATAGGTCAGAGAGAGTCAGAAAACAACCTGAGAGGTATGGGTTTCTGATCTCACCTCATGTGGATATTAATCTTATTGAGGAAGACGAGCCGACTACGTATGAGGAAGCGATACAAGGTATCGACTCCGGTTTATGGCAAGATGCCATGAATTTCGAAATGGATTCCATGTACACCAACCAAGTTTGGACACTGGTTGATGCACCAGAAGGCGTAAAGCCTATTGGTTGCAAATGGGTCTTCAAGAGGAAGACTGACATGGATGACAACGTACAAACGTACAAAACTAGGCTTGTAGCGAAAGGGTATCGTCAACGATATGGTGTCGATTACGATGAAACTTTTTCACCCGTTTCCATGATTAAATCCATTAGGATAATGCTTGCTATTGCTGCATATTTCGATTACGAGATATGACAGATGAACGTCAAAACCGCTTTCCTTAACGAAAACCTTTTGGAGGATGTTTATATGCAACAACCTGACAGTTTTGTCGTACCTAGACTTGCAAACAAGGTTTGTAAGTTAAATCGATCCATTTATGGATTGAAGCAAGCATCGCGTTCTTAGAACCAACGTTTTGATAAGATCATAAAAGAATATGATTCGTTCAAAACGAGGATGATCCTTGTGTATATAAGAAGGTTAGTGGGAGTGCACTGACATTCATTGTCCTTTACGTTGATGATGTATTGCTTATTGGCAATGACATTCCCATGTTAACATCGGTGAAAGCTTGGCTTCATTAAAATTCTCCATTAGGATCTGGGAGAAGCAGCTTTATTCTAGGAATAAAGATCTACCGGGATAGATCTAGAAAGCTGCTTGGACTCTCCCATAGCACGTATATTGACAAAGTGTTGAAGAGATTCAACATGGATCAGTCCAAGAGGGGATTGTTGCCAGTGTCACATGTCGTCACTCTATCTAAGGACATGTGTCCTAAAACTCAAGATGAGAGAGACAACATGAGTCGGATACCGTTCGCCTCGGCAGTCAGATCGATCATGTATGCCATGATATGTACGCGACCTGATGTCTCATATGCTTTGAGCATGTGTAGTCGCTATCAGGCCGATCCAGGTGATAGTCACTGGATGGCGGTTAAAAATATCCTTAAGTATCTTAGACGAACTAAGGATGCTTTCTTAATCTATGGAGACGGAAAACTTGAGGTAACTGGGTTTACCGATGTAAGTTTTGAAATCGATAAAGACGACTGCAAGTCGCAATCCAGGTATGTATTTTGTTTGAATAACGGAGCAGTAAGCTGAAAATCTTTCAAGCAAGAGACTGTTGCCGATTCAACAACAGAAGCGGAGTATATTGCTGCAGCTGAAGCAGAAAAAGAGGCAGTTTGGATCCGAAAATTCCTAATTGGATTAGGAGTAGTTTCGTTAGCAGCTGAGCCGTTCCATTGTATTGTGACAATAACGGGCTATAGCGCAGGCTAAGGAACCGCGGTCTCATCAACGATCCAAGCATGTCTTCGACGTTTCCATCGATTCGTGAGATCATACATTGTGGCGATGTGAAGATCGAGAAGGTCTTATCAGATGACACATTGTAGATCCGCTGACGAAAGCTATTTCTCAGCAAAAGTTTGAGCGACATGTACATAGTTCAGGTATTAGATGCTTGAGTGACTGGTTATAGGCCAAGTGGGAGATTGTTAGACAATTATGACCCATAGCGTCACTATTTGTAAAAGACATTGTGGTTTTTGTACAAATTAATTATGTAGTAATTAAATTACATTTTATCATTTTGTAATTTGATTACTTAATATATATAAATGATAAAAGTCCTTATGATTAGTTCCAGATTATAAGATATGAGACAATATCAATCTATAAAGGTTTAATCATTAAATATCCCTAGTCGTAGTACTATCGAGACTGGACATCGATAATGCGGAATAGACTGGTATTGCACTTGTGCGTGTTATGGAAGCGTAACAGCATAGTTCTCATAATTTAAGTATGGATACTTATGCAAGTGTGATATGAGGTTGTGTTTACCGATGGTACGGAAACAGTTTCGCTCTGGATAGACCCCGCGAAATCCCATTGGTAGTATGACTATGTGTCTATGGAAGTCCGCATCAGGGTAGGTG
>SKCR01010318.1:0-22508 GCA_019454045.1 Zanthoxylum bungeanum | reverse complement strand
CCAGGCCTAGCACGTGATTATCTGATACTGGGCCAATATACACAATACTACGGTATACTACGCTTGATACAGATCTATATATTCCTGTAAGAATATTTCTGGAGAATTGGGTAGGCATGGCACTTTGCTAGAAGCCAACCTTGTCTTGTAAATCGATATAAACGTAGTACGAGGTACTTACGTGTTCTGACAGTCCGACGATCGTATTTACTGCCAACATATCCGGAGATCTCATGGGTCGCTTCCTGAAGATTCACCGATGATGTATAACTCGCACTATAATTAATCTGGGATTAATTAGTAGAGAGAGAAGATTAATTTCTAGAGAGAGAAAATTAATCTGGGATTAATTGCGGAGATATTTTATCTGGGATAAAATATCGTTAAAGAGAGAGAACGATTAATTTGGAATTAATCGATAAAATTAATATATTCGATATATAATCGAAATTGGATTTCGACGCGGAATTAAAATTAGATTTTAATTCGGGCGAACGAATTAATTTAGAATTAATTCGTTAGCGACGTGAATAGTGAATTCGCTAGGCGTAATCACTTAATTACGACGCGACGGAAAATTCGTTAATTTGGAATTAGCGAACCCGAGCCCGAGAGTGATTGCGAGTGCATTCGCATTTCGAATTCGAGCGCGGCACGCGAGTCACATCAAGCGTCAAATCGCTAGTCGCGTCAATCGTCAAATCAATTGTCACTTTTAGTGATGTGACTTGACAATATGTCACTTTATTAAAGTGAATAGATGTGATGTGAATAGTGATGTGCAATGATTGAAAGCTTTTAAAAGGCTTGAGATGGAATATAACATTATTTTAATCCTTGCCTTTTTGACTTTTGATTAAAGTTGAGTATATGTATTTTATTACTTGGAAAATAAAAAGTATATATACAAAAAGGCTTTTCCTCTCTTTTTTGTACAGTACACGTTTGGCTTGGAGCCAAAAACCCTTCATCTTTCTCTCCTCTCCCATTCACGGCATGGTGCCGATTTCTTCTCAATTTTTTTTCTGGTTAGACCGATTTTGAGAAGCAAATGAAGAAGGATGGTGCTAGCACACACACATGGGTTATACTTAGGTGATAGGGAAACGGATTTATGAGCTTGGATTCAATTATGGAGCTTGAAGCTTGGAGCTTCAATGGTGGTCTTCAATGGCCGATTCTTGGAGGAGCAAGCAGCCCCCACGCCGAGCAGTCCACCTTGTTCGCAGCTCACTGCCGAGCAGTAACATGCAGTGCGTTTTTGGTATTGTTCTTCCTAGCATCAAACCCATCAATGTGAGTATGAATTCCGCCTTACTCCTTCGTGTATTCAACTCGTTTTTATGCATGATTTGTGATCCTTGGGACCTTGATTGAACTCTTACAACATAATCATGGGTGATAATGTATTTAAGGGCACGAACTTTGCTGACTGGGAAATGAACCTGAGGATAGTCCTTGGGGCAGAGAGGCTGTTGTACACCATACAGAGAGCTCTCGGGCCGAGGCCCACTGAGCCACTTGAGCTGGAGTTATGGAGAACTCATAGCGATGATTGTGATACAACTCAGTCGATCATGCTTGCTTCCATGACTCAACACTTTCGTCGCCAGAATAGGGACTTGGATCCTTATAATATGATGGCTAGACTAAAGGATCTTCACCGCACCAATAAGCGGATGGAGAGGTATGAGTTGGTGAAGAAACTCTTTCGCTCCCGTATGACTGATGGCGCTTCAGTTGAGGCCCACGGGACTCAAATGATAGCTGACATTGATGAGCTGGCCAAGATGGGAATAGTCTTGGAGGCTGAGCTGACTGTAGACATGCTTTTACAGTCACTTCTCGATACTTGGAAGCAGATTATCATCAACTACAAGTTGATGGATACGGACGATACTCTTGGAGAGCTATTGTCCATTCTTAAGGAGTCAGAGAAAGAGCTTCTTAAAGGCAACAAGCGCGAGGCGCACTTTGCATCGACTTCTCAGACGTCAAGGGCTGGGCCCAAGGCAACTGGAGGGGTGAAAAAGAAGAAGCGTAAGAACAAGGGCAATGCCAAGATGCCGATGGCTTCTGGGAAGCCGAGGAACAAGTCACAAGACATATGCCTTAACTGCGGCAAAAGAGGTCACTGGAAGCGTGACTGCCGCATGAACAAGGCGATCAGAACGGAGATCAAGGCGGGCAAGGCACCGACCTCTGGTATGTTTGTTATTGAAATAAACATGGCTACTTCTAGTTTTAAAAATTGGATTTTTGATTCTGGTTGTGGTTCTCATATATGTACTGATGTGCAGGATCTGCAGAACAGCAGGACTCTGGCTTCAGGGGAGATTGATCTACGAGTTGGAAACGGAAATCCTGTTGCTGTTTTGGCCGTGGGCACTTTTGTATTAGAACTGCCCTCGGGGCATGTACTTAAACTAAATGACTGTTATTATGTACCTAGTTTGACTAGGAATATTATATCTGTATCTTTGTTAACCCGAAATGGGTACACTTTTGTATTTAGAAACACTGGGTGTTATTTATATAAAAATGATGCAGAAATATGCACTGCAGTTGCAAATAATGGTCTTTATATTTTGAATATAAATGAATCTCCTACATATAAATTAACAAACAAAAGGCTTAAAAAGAGTGATCCAAATGATGAAACTTATATGTGGCATTGTCGTCTGGGACACATTAACAAGACTCGCATATCCACACTTTCGAAGAGTGGGTACTTGGACGGATTTGATCCAAATTCATATGACGTCTGCGAATCTTGCTTATTAGGCAAAATGCCTAAATCACCTTTTAGCGGTAAAGGTGAACGTGCCACTGAACTGTTAGCCCTCGTTCATAGTGACGTTTGTGGGCCCATGTCTAGCCAGGCTAGAGGTGGATATCGATACTTCGTAACCTTTACCGATGATGCATCACGTTACGGTTATATGTATCTAATGACGCACAAGTCGGAAACTTTTGAGAAATTCAAAGAGTTTCGACACGAAGTTGAAAAACAAACAGGCAAGAGTATTAAGACATTACGGTCGGACCGTAGTGGCGAATACTTAAGTAATGAGTTTCAAGATTACCTGAAAGAATATGGTATTCTTTCACAGTGGACTCCTCCCGGAACACCACAATTAAATGGTGTGTCCGAACGGAGAAACCGTACCTTGTTGGACATGGTAAGGTCGATGATGAGTCGCACTGAGCTGCCAATTTCCTTCTGGGGATATGCATTAAACAGTGCAGTTCTTTTTTTGAATAAGGTTCCGTCAAAGTCTGTTGAACAGACACCATATGAGATATGGACAGGTAAGAAACCGGGTTTCTCATTCCTGAAGATTTGGGGTTGCTGGGCATACGTTAAACGTTTGGAAGGTACCAAACTTGAACCCAAATCAGATAAATGCCTATTCGTTGGATATCCTAGGGAAACCAAAGGATATTACTTCTATCACCCACAAGAGAACAAAGTATTTGTTGCTCTACATGCGGTTTTCCTTGAGAAGGAATTCCTAAATGCAGTGTTTAGTGGGAAGAAAGTAGAACTCAACGAAACATAAACAGTCCATCTGGGATGAGACTGAACCACAATCTTCAAATACACAAGGACCGCGTAGGTCGGAGAGAGTCAGGGTAATACCAGAGAGGTATGGATTCCTGATCTCACCTCATGTAGATATTAATCTTATTGAGGATAATGAACCGACTACGTATGAGGAAGCGATACAAGGTATCGAATCCGCTTTATGGCAAGAAGCCATGAAGGCCGAAATGGATTCCATGTATACCAACCAAGTTTGGACACTGGTTGATGCACCAGAAGGCGTAAAGCCTATTGGATGCAAATGGGTCTTCAAGAAGAAGACTGACATGGATGGCAACGTACAAACGTACAAAGCTAGGCTTGTAGCGAAGGGATATCGTCAACGACTTGGAGTTGATTATGACGAAACCTTCTCACCCGTTGCCATGATTAAATCCATTCGGATAATGCTTGCAATAGCTGCATATTACGATTATGAAATATGGCAGATGGACGTTAAAAAACCGCTTTCCTTAACGGAAACCTTTCGGAGGATGTTTATATGCAACAGCCTGACGGTTTTATCGCACCTAGACTTGCAAACAAGGTTTGTAAGTTAAATCGGTCCATTTATGGACTGAAGCAAGCATCGCGGTCGTGGAACCAGCGTTTTGATGAGATCATAAAAGAATATGATTTCATTCAAAACGAAGATGATCCTTGTGTATATAAGAAGGTTAGTGGGAGTGCACTGACTTTTATTGTCCTTTATGTCGACGATGTATTGCTTATCGGCAATGACATTCCCATGTTAACGTCGGTGAAAGCTTGGCTTTCATTGAAATTCTCCATGAAAGATCTGGGAGGGGCAGCTTTTATTCTAGGAATAAAGATCTACCGGGATAGATCTAGAAAACTACTTGGACTCTCCCAGAGTACATATATTGATAAAGTGTTGAAGAGATTCAACATGGATCAGTCCAAGAGGGGACTGTTACCAATATCACATGGCGTCTATCTATCTAGGGACATGTGTCCTAAAACACAAGATGAGAGAGACAACATGAGTCGGACTCCGTTCGCCTCGGCAGTCGGATCGATCATGTATGCCATGATATGTACACGACCTGATGTGTCCCATGCTTTGAGCATGTGCAGTCGATATCAGGCCGATCCAGGTAAAGATCACTGGATGGCGGTTAAGAGTATCCTTAAGTATCTTAACAGAACTAAGGATGCTTTCTTAATCTATGGAGATGGAGAACTTGAGGTATCTGGGTATACCGATGCAAGTTTCCAACCGATAGAGACGACTTTAAGTCGCAATCTGGGTACATATTTTGTTTGAATAACGGAGCAGTGAGCTGGAAATCTTCCAAGCAAGATACTGTTGCCGATTCAACAACTGAAGCGGAGTACATTGCAGCAGCTGAAGCAGCAAAAGAGGCAGTTTGGATCCGTAAATTCCTAATTGGATTAGGAGTAGTTCCGTTAGCAGCTGAGCCCGTTCCATTGTATTGTGACAATAGCGGGGCTATAGCACAGGCTAAGGAACTAAGGTCTCATCAACGATCCAAACATGTTCTTCGACGATTCCATCTGATTCGAGATCATACATACATCGTGGCGATGTGAAGATCGAAAAGATCGCATCAGAGGATAATATTGCAGATCCGCTGACGAAGGCTATTCCTCGGGAAAGTTTGAGCGACATGTACATAGTTCAGGTATTAGATGCTTGAGTGACTGGCTATAGGCCAAGGGGAGATTGTTAGACAGTAATGACCCATAGCGTCACTATTTTGTAAATGATATTGTATTATTGTACAAAATTAACTATGTAGTAATGAAATTGCCTTTTACCGTTTTGTAATTTATTTACTTTGATATATAATGGTAAAAGTCCCTATGATTAATTCCGGATTGAGATGATATGAGACAGTATCAATCCATAAAGGTTTAATCATTAAATATCCCTAGTCGTAGTATTATCGAGATTGGACATCGATAATGCGGAATAGACTAGTACTGCACTTGTGCGTGTTGTGAGGGCACAACAGCATAGTTCTCATATATTTGAGTATTGGATACTTATGCAAGTGCGGTAGGAGGTGTGTTTTTTACTGATGGTACGGAAAACAGCTTCGCTCTGGATAGACCCCGCGGAATCCCATTGGTAGTATGTTTGCGTGTCTATGGGAGTCCGCTTCAGGGTAGGTGCATATGGTCTTAACCTGAGACTTGCATCGCTAGTACTTGCGACAATCGGTAGACTTTAGTTTTGGTCGTCCAGGGCTTTAACAGGTTCTGTGTACACCTCTTCTAGGTTTATCGGGAATCGTAGTGTATTGGGTGTGATGTCAAGACGGAAGTATCACTTCAGACATATGGAGATGATGATCGCGCAGGATATAGAACTAGTACTCTATAATGGTTGCAACCATCGGGATAATATGACAAGGTCAGGATTATCCGATTCAAAGAGACTAGTTGCTTGATGTCCGATATATGTATCGTACGGGGCAGACACTCTCCAGCCCCAGGCCTTACATGTGATCATCCGATACTGGATCAGTATACACTATACTACGGTATACTACGCCTGTTATAGATCTTATATTCCAATAAGAATATTTCTGGAGAATTGGGTAGGCATGGCGTTTTGCTAGAGGCTAACCTTGTCTTGTAAATCGGTAAAAACGTAGTACTTGGTACGTACGTGTTCGGATAATCTGACGACCGTATTTTTGCCAACATATCCAGAGATCTCTTGGGTTCGCTTCCCGAAGATTCACCAATGACGTATGATTCAAACTCGATTAATCTTGGATTAATTACGGAGAGACTTTATCTTGGATAAAGTACTATACATAGAGAGAGAACGATTAATTTGGAATTAATCGTAAAATTATTATATTCGATATAATAATCGAAATTCGATTTCGACGCGAATTAAAATTAGATTTTAAATCGGGCAAACGAGTTAATTTAGAATTAATTCGTTAGCGACGTAAATAATAATTTCGCTAGGCGCAATTATTTATTTAAATTCGATTTAATTAACGTCGCGACGAAAGGTTTGGTATTCGGAAATATCGAACCCGAACGCGTGAGTACGCGGGCCCACTTTCATTTGGGTTGTGTGGGGCCCTCATGACACATGTCATTTTATGCATTATTTAATTGTTAATACATTGCATGGTGATAGTGTACAATACACTCAATGGTTTTGCATGGAGTTTGAGTGTTTGACACTCTAAGCCATTGCATGATTTGTGTCATAAGTTTATTATTAATTTAATAAATATTATGGCATAAATATAAATTGATTTTTGTAACAAAAATCATAACACTCTCTCCTATTCTCTCATGACCGAAACTGTGAGCTCTCACAGCCCTCTCCACTTTTCTGTTTTTGTTGCAAAAACTTGAAGAATTTGTGTTTGTTTGGAACATAATCACACACAAGGCTGCACCCATCAAGGGATCATACAAAGGTGTTATGGGAAACTAATCTTAGAGCTTGGAAGGATCAAAAATTGCTTGGAGCTTCTCTTTTCTGTTTGGCCGAAACCCTCACTGCACAAAGGAGAAAATTTTTGTTTCATCAACGCATCCGCATTCCGATCTTTGTGAGTATGATTCCGCCATACTTCAATATTGTTCATTCATTTATATGTTTTGTTTGCTCTTTTGATCTTGGGACATGGATTAGAATTTCCAACACCTAATTGGGATTTGTGATTGGATTTGATTTGGTAAGGATTTGATTTGATTTCTTCTAATTAGGAATGTATTTTATTTGATTTAAACATGTGATGAATATGCATTTACCTATTTAGAAGGCATTTGGGCGTGAATCACTCTCCCTTGGGCATGGATTTGGTTTGACTTGGTTTGACTTGGGTATTTGGGTTTGGTTTGGGTTTGGTAGGTGGTCTATGGGGGTTTTGGGCCTAAGATGAGCTTTGAAACGGAAGTCCAATAAGCAACCGAAGCTAAACAACGAGGTTAAATCCAACGAAAATTCCATTTTCCAACTTTACCCTTCCAACGTCCGTTTCCCGCGACTTTCATGACTAAAGAGGTAGTTGCCTCCATACGAGACTCATCATTGGGCTAATGTGTAAAAATGCAATGCCTACAGGTAGCTTCACGCTTATCGGTTATAGGTGGTTTATTTTCTTTCTTTAGAGACATTTTTCTTTTTAGCTATACCATACTTCATAAGACTAGCAAATCAAGATAGATATCTAAGCAAATGGTCATTCATTGACATGCAATTTCTTCAACTAGTTACCTTGTCAACTACTTAAGTTTTACTGCTTAAAACTTGTTTTTAAGTGCTTACGAGTCTAACATAGATCAGTTATTCAAGGCATCAGATAAAAGTAAATCTGGCACTTATCGTTTCTAAATTTCACTCATAAACAAACAATATCATCACAGGATTTATGCTTTACTATCAAAGACTAAAACACAAATTTTTTTTCAATAAATTTAAACAACTAAATAGCAAGTAAACAACATACACACACCCCCAAACTTAAAATTTACATTGTCCTCAATGTAAGATAAATATCAAGAGCAAGAGTGAGGAACAACACTACCGTGCATATAGTTGATCAGACTCTTGCTGGTTAGAATTTGGTTGAGCGGGCATTGTGTGTCTCGTGGAACCTGCATAAATAACATGCAATTTAATAAATAACACACAATAAAATTAAAATTAAAAATTAAGAAAATAATAATAAACAAATGCAAGGGTTGCCTCCCCACTAGCGCTAAGTTTAACGTCTTCAGGCAGACGCAACCACCCAAATGGTCATGGTGGCTTAAATGTAGTGAACCAGGTACTCTCATCTGCTTTCTTCTTTGGTATCCACCGGTTCTTATGACATGCAAAAGACAGCTTGGCAGGCTGTGGTGATTTATCCATAGATAGTCCCCCAGGATATGTAGATTTCCCCTCAATTGGAAATTCTGGACTGCACATTCGGTAAAATTGACTCGGCTTTCTTTTTAATCTTCCAAGAATTATCTCTAAGTGAGAACTGACCTTTCTTTTCCTCTTTTTACGGTGCTTTGGGAGTGGTTTCAGGTTTAGCTACATAGAATCTTCCTTTATGCATGGCAGTATTATGCTCATAGGTCGCTGAAATGATTCACCCTGCGTGTTTACAAATCCCTTTTCTACTGTATTTATCCTGTGACATTCTGCATCACCTTAAGGGCTCGGCATGGCTCTGAAAACACTGAAGGTGACTTTTTCATTTTGACCTCTCATTATCAATTCACCTTTGTTTTGTTCTTCTGTTACTGTTTCCTCCTGAAATACCATTTCATCTTCTTTACTGCCTAAGTCCTGAGAGGTGTCTTTAAACTCTTTTCCGTTCCTACAGGTTATGATTTGACATTGCTCATTGGGGTTGACTTCAATATCACTCGGAAACACCCATGTCTGTTGATTGGGTATGGAAGAAACAAGCAACCTAATTTGCGCTCCTAAAGATTTCATATTTGCCTCTATATTACCCATTCGTGTTTCGAAGTTATCCATCATTGACTCATTCTTCTTAAACCTCTCTGAAGCTGTAGCTACAAACGTGCTCATGAGGTCTTCTAAGGAAGGTTTCTACTCAGCTCTTGGATAATTGAAACCATGAGGAGGTTGCAAAACGTTCTCCATATCAGCGTATGAACAATTCAGATGATAATAATTAGGCATAAGACCGCCTCTATAGTTGTTGAAGTTCCGATTGTTGACATATTGTACTTGTTCAAATCCTGCTCCTCTGTTGGGTAAAAGCATTCCATTAACAGAAGCAGCTTCAATAGACGATTGGCCCAGTTGATTTGTCAATACTGCTAGATGAGTCGTGAGGGACGATACTTGAGTTATCAGTGCATCAATAGAATCTGCCATTGCTTCTTTTCCAACTCACCTCGTACGAAAAAATATAAAACAAAAAAAAAATAAAATATAATATAATATAAAATATAAAAAATGAAAAATAAAAAATAAAAACAAAAATAATACTTAAGACAAAAATAAAGAAAATAAAAATAAAAATCTAAATTAAAGCGAAGATTACTTGGCGCTAAAAAACTTGTTGTGATATTTTTATATCGTACCGCAAGTGTACAGTGTCAAGTTTTAGTATAAATTAGTGAAAGAGTGTCGAATCCACAGGGATTGCGTTAACTCGCACTAAGTACTACAATTGATAATCCTAACTTTATTTAGAAAACAAATAATAAAGATTTATAATAGATAAATATAAAAACAATAAAATAGGAGGAACTAATACGATAGAGATTCTGGATCCTGATTTCACCTAGCTGTCGCCTATGTATTTGTCATGTCAATTAATCCATGTTCAGTTATATTGTTTATAAGTCAAGACTCCTAAAATATTCACTCCTTCTCTCGAGTGCCGAGTAAAAATATCATAAACTATAGACTTCGATATCTCTATAAAAATCCAATAGTTAACAACTCATTACGCGTTGTGATTCTATATTAACGACTTCAAAGGACTACAGATTCTCTCGAACTCTATAAAATCCTAGGTTATATTCTCTAGATCCATTCAAAATCCCCTCTCTCGAGTGATAGATTCTAAACTTATATCATCATATTTGTGGCCAGCAAACACAAAGCATTAAACTCAAAAGAATATAAATAAATCAATAAAACTTCATAACAAAATTGATAAACACAATACAAGGTTCAAGCATCGATTACATCATTTTCCAGAATTAAGTAGTTAAATAATGACAAAAGATAAAAACAATAATAATCATGACATGAATCTAATTGAAATCATTAGAGTTCTAAGAAAGAAACAAGAAGATAAAACCCGAATTGAATCTCTTCCTCCTCGGATGTCACAGCCTTTGTCTCCTCTTGTCGCTCTTCAATCCTCTCATTGGATCTCTAAAAATATTTATTTATGTGTTTTGTGCAGTGTATTAGCCTCCTCTTTAATTCTGGATGAACTGTTATATTTATAGTGGAGGCTGGGAGTCATAATACATGTTAAAAACCCTAAAATTCACTTTCATGGCTTGCACAGGTTTTCTTCCGCAGAGGGTGCTGCGGCAATGAACAGTAAGCGCTGCGGCGCCCAACTCCCTTGAAAATGTATGTAAGTGACTAGATTTCCTCGATTAGATGCAAATCGATATATTATGGTCTCGTAACTCTTTCTAGATCAAAAGTTATAGCCTTTTTAATTTCAGTGCGCAGCTGATGCTGGTTTTTACTGCTTCTTGAGTCCGATGCTCCCAACAGGTCCCGAAACACACGTATTTGTTCCATTATCGATGTTCTAATGCTTCCTACAAATAAGACATAAAAGATACTACAAAATACATTAAATGGCTCGAAACATAACAAAATAATATGCTAAGGATGTCGGAATAAGTGGTTATAAACCACACTTTTCAGAGGGGATTGGTTGTTTTGTTTGAGTGAAACAAAATTGACCTAAGTATAAAAGGAAAACTTGATTTTATTTTGAGTAGTGCTCTCATTCCAAACCCTAACCACATTCTTCTTCTTCACAATTCTCTCAAAAGTTGAGAAACAATTTTGAAGAACAAGAATAAGAAAAATATTACTAGTGTGTGATTTAATCTCTAAAACGTGAGATATAGCTCGGAAGATCTTGTGGTGTTGAACAAAACATATTATTCTTTTCATCTCCATCTCACGGCATTGGGACAATTTTACTGCCCATTGCCGTGAATCACTTGGTTGATTCGGGACTCAATTTGTTTCGTTTTAATTCGGGTTTGGGACACCTTGGGGACCTTTTGGGGCTAAGTTAGGATTTTTTTTGAGTGGAAAAATCAGACCTAAAACGCTACAGCAGGTCACGCAAATCAGGGGTTGGTTTGGGTACAGTTCGCATGTGTAACATGTGTTAAAACAATCCAAATAATTCACTGCAAGTTGGGCTGTTCGGGGACTGTTTCAAGCGCAGTCGGGGCTGAGATTTGTCCGAAATAGAAGCAAAAACTTCAGTCACTACAAGAAAAAAGGCTTTTACTGATACTAAATTAGTGTCAGTAAAGGGTTTTACTGACACTATATAAATGTGTCAGTGTTGCCGCAGCCAGAAATCACTGACACTAGTTTCTAGTGTCAGTAAACGTTAATACTGTAGTATCAGAAAATTATTGACACTATGGTATCAGTAATCTCTCACACTATTTTAGTGTCAGTAAATTATTGACACTATAACATCAGTATTTAGTGATACTATAGTGTCAGTAAATTTTGTTACTGCAGTATCAGTATATCGCATATATTTGATTTTTAGTGTCAGTAATTATTGTTACTATAGTATCAATATCCGTCAATATCTTTTAAAATTTAAAAATCGTATTATTTCACAATTATATTTCTTATGTTTTGTAATTAAATTAATCATAAAATATATATATATATATATATACCAACTCAATGAAATAAAAAACTAAAAAATTACATTTATATAAAATTCGCAATATAATAGATTAATCGTATTAATCAATTCAACAGTATCACATGATGAATACAAAAACTCCATAGACAATCTTTAAATTAACATATATATATTTCAAAAACTACTCTTAAAGTCCCACCAAAATGTCATGCCCCCACCAAAATTCATGATACTTGTTGAGAAGCCTGCAACAATCCCCCAACAATATGATATCTGGCACAAAATCTGAAATTATAAACCAAATGTTAAGAATTAGATGGACTTCCAAAAAAAATCGATATCTTCATAAATAAAAACATTAAATACATCCAAATAAAAATACAAAATATAAATACAAAATATAACCCTAATCTAATTTTTGTCACATAAAGCACTTATTGACAATAACCATACCAACAACCTAAGAGCATGCATATAAAAAACCAAATGACATCCATAATAACAAGTTGTATCTTTCATACCGCTACATAATCACCAAAACAAACAAATCAATAACATACAATAAAAAGCATAGAAATAAAGAGAAACATCTAGGGCAGAGGCTAGTATTGCCCAAAATCCTACATTTGAATTCATCAATTTACACACTTTTACAAGCAATCATGTCGGCTTCATTCCTCAGAGTATACTCTAACGCATTGTCCAAACTGAACTGGTTTGGCAGCAGTTGCAAGGGAAAAAATTTGGAGGGCATTGACAAAGCAAAACCGATACAAACTTATCCCAACTGCAATCAAGTACAATTTACTGTATGCCCAACATTATCTAACAAAAAATTGTGGTAGTATTATGTGACACACAATGTCAAATACTTCAAATGTCTGCAAGTGTTTGTGTCAAAAAATTCTTAAAATGAAAAATAAGTTCATCATCATTTACCAGTACAAGATAGTTTACACAGATTCATCTTACACATTCTTGAATTTGAATAAAAAGAATGAAATCGTTAAGAAGATGAAAAGTTAATAACATTGTTTTTGTAATTTTTTAAACTTTACCTAGAAGCCACACGAACATTATACTCCTTGCCAGGATGGTAAAATTCAGCAGAGAATGCATATATCATCCGACCACAGGAAAAAAAATTATCACCACGCTAACCTTGCAGTAATGACATTATGATTTCAATGGTTCTAGGAAATGTCAAAAAGACCAAGGTAAAAGTAAACCTTGTCACGAAATCCCTTCTTACCTTTCATTTTATCAGCAAACAAATGCTCCAGCAGGTAACCAGGAAAATACATATTTACAAAAAACTGTTATATTAAATATTTAAATTGCAATTTGTCCTATAGTCAAGTTCCTTGAAAATATTAGATAGCTAAGACTAATTCAGCAAATTAAGTGGAAAAACGGATGTAATAGCGTATGTCATAATCAGTCAATGTGGGGTACAAGACTTTGAAATCAGTGCTGTTCACATACTCAAATATCAAGCTAGGAGTTTTTGAGTGCTGATCTCAAAAATATTTGCTTTCTAAAATAAGTGAGTCCTGCTGCTAAACAACAATGTAATGAGGATAAATGTTTTACCAGTGTCAAAGAAGTCATCGATCATTTGATAAATGAAAGAAATGTATTAATTTGGAATATAATGCAGAAAACAATATTCAAAATAGCTTAGACACAAAACAAGTTTAAAAAAGGTGATCTGGTTTTGATCAAACAGGGAAAAGCAGTTTTTATAAGATTTAAGGAATCAGTGACCCATAAAGCATAGAAGTCCTCAGAAAACAAATGACAAATAGGAGATACTTTCGTGTATGCTTATGGAAGCAATCATCATTCGCTGGAAAAGTACAGATTACAAAAATTTAGATGATGAGAATTGCTTACAGGCTGGTAGTTTGGCATGTAAAAGACTGGTCTAGATTGGCCAACAAGCATCTGCTGTCCATACTGCAATCAGATGGATAAGGGTAATAAATGTCTAATCAGATGATACAAGCATAAGTACCCCTGATTAATGTCGTAAGAAAGAACATGCAGTCTCTGATACAAATTTGAAGCCACGTCATACCTGGGGTCCATGTGGATGATAATATGTTTGGGGTGACTGCATTGGTGCAACCTGATATATGACAGGCTGGTGCCCAGCTACCACTGATCCCATCTGAAAATTTAAGTTAGCCACAAATATCAAACAAGTTGAACAGCATGCATTGAGATTTTTCATGAAATGCATGTAATTTCCATCTAATGGAAGCATAAAAGTCATAACATATTAGTAAACATCATAAGAAGAGAATTTGGATTGGTTTAAGTTAAAAACTAATCCAAAGTTAAAAACTAATCCCAATAAAAAACCATTCACACTCCTTACATGAAACCATGAAAAAATAAGGCTTGAAGGGGAAAAAAATTCAACTACTTACTCCAAAACCAACAGGCAAGCCATGCATATGTGGTACGGCAGACACATTTGGTGGATGATAGAAGGCATTATCACCAACAGGAGATAGAGGCCTAGCAGGCACTTGAGAGGGAATGAAACTCTTTGCATTAGGATTGAATTTAAATTCCTGAAACCCATAGACGAAGAATATGTTAACACATTGAGAAGAAAAATATTTAACACGGGAAGAGAGTATAGTAAGAATAAACACTTAAGTCATCTATCTTAATGTATTTGTGACAGCAGTAAAGTCAAATGATCATATAACACCCATAATATCAATCACACCTTGGCATGGGGATTCAATGTTGATTTTTCAGAAGAAAAAGAACCCACTGATGAGCTTGGAGATAAACCAGGAGCATTAGAAGCTAGAGTGGCAGCTGCACGATCTGAATTAGACGATGCAGAACTACCAGGTCTTCCACGAGGATTTACAGATTGTAATTCTCTAGGGGCTTTACTAGATACTGCAGCTTCCAATGGTTCACCATGGGAACTTGTCTTTTCATTACCCTTAGATAAAACAATAGATGTCGTATATGAAGTTGCATTCGCAGATTGTCCCACTTTGTCAGTGCCATCCATCTCACTGTTTGGTGACGATTGTGAATCTATATCAAACATTGCACGTGGTTAGCACCATAAACTTACTGGAGAAACAATCATAATCAAAATAGGTGTAAATTAGATTACATGCTGATGATTAAGAAATTAATAGTGATATTTTCAAAGTCAAAAAATCAAAAATTCAAAATACAAATGCAATTTATGAAAATTGGCATCTCATGAACATTAGTATCATACATCAGTCTAGTTTCAATCAAATTGTATTCACTCACCCCCAGATTTTGGCAATTGAGCATCCTCTGGTAGCTGCAACAGATTAAGAGCAAAGGAAAAAGGAATATATATGTTAGAAGAAAATAAATCATAAGCACATTCACAAGGCAACTCCAAGTTTCCACCAGTAATTACGCAATAGTAACCAAGTCTAACTCACCGGCTGCTTTTCTACAAAATCCTTTGCATCATTATTTCCTCCACGATCACGAAGCAAATTCTCCTGGACCCTATAAATTCAAATGTTGAAACCCAGTCTCATAGGATAGCACAAGTTATCTTACTCATGGTTGTAAAAACAGCTTTTTAAAAACGTAGAATCGTACGTTTTTACGATCATAGGGATTAAAATCTGGTTGAAACGCAACAAAATCGCAAATAGGGATAAAACATATCAAATTGTGATTTTTAGGGGGTGGAAATTGTAAAAACGCGAGTTTTGGGGCCATTTTGATCAAATGTCCCAAAGGCGTCGTACCTGGACAAAATAGAAATTGAAAACCCTAGCTCCTCTGTTTCTTTGTTCTGCACACACAGAAAATCAGAAATTACAAACCCTAGCCCCCCTCGTGAATCTTGAACAAAGCATGAGAGAAATTCTAAAACCCTAGCCACTCCTCTCCTCTGACTCATCTTCATCACAATCCCAAAGGGCTTAAAGGGTAATTTCGCAACAACTTTCCCAGTTTCCATTCAAACAGAGAATTCAACAACCCAAAAACAATGAAAAGAACAAGGGCCACAACGACACCGGATTTGAATTTGAATAAGGACAAATCACGGCCGGATTCTTTCACTGGGCTTTCGCTTTTCATGGTTTCGAGTTTCTTGGAGGCCTTGTCTATGGAGGATTTGAGGGATTTGTAAGAGTTGGTTCGGTAAATAAGAAGCCATGTGAGTGATTCGCAAATGATGATTGTGCGACAAGAGTTGGTTCGGCAAGAGTTGGTTCAGTAAATGATTCGCAAATGAGAAGCCATGAGATTTAGTAATATATGCGAAAAACGTCACTTCTGTGAGGTGTTGGTTCGACTCCAGACGACTACGCGTTTTTTTTTTTTTATTTCTTACTGATACTATGGTAATAGTAATTACTGACACTAAAATCACTGATACCATAGTGTCAGTAATTATTGATATTTAAGTGAAAAACACGGAAATAGACACATTTACACGTCGTTTCTGACACTTTTAGCCTAGTGTCACTAACCTTAGTGTCAGTAAAGGCCTTTTTTCTTGTAGTGAGTATAAGTGCTGGTTCCATTCGGCTTTAAGGAATGGAAGACATAAAAAATTTTCAAGGTCGATCCGTGTGCCTAATCGCTTCCGCTGCGCGAGGAAATCGTTTCCTACAGAAATGACACCTGCCAAAAAAACTCCGCCCACGTAATAGGTATGACAGAACCCAAGTAGACAAAGAAGAGACATGATTAGAGCAAAGAAACCACAAATGCTTAATAATGGCCGCTCTATTCCAAGTTTCCAAACTCTTAATCCCCAAACCCCCTTCTTCCAAAGGCAAACAATCTTTGCTCCAAGCCACCTTCGTCCCTGAAGAATCAAGCTCACCACCATTCTATAGAAAACATCTCAAAGTCGTCTCAATCTTCCTAATAACAGACTTAGGCAGGATGAACAAAGATGAACAATACACTTGAATAGAGAACAATATTGATTTGATAAGATTAAGCCGCCCTGCATAAGAAAGAGCCCTACTACTCCAACTCTTGGCACGCCCGATAATACACTCAATAAAGATAGTACAGTCTAAGGCCCGTAGCTTAGTAGAAATCAAAGGAACACCCAAATACTGCACTGGAAGCACACCATCTGGAAAACCCAACACTTGAAGCAACCGAGGCTTAAGATTGGGGAAATCCCTGAAGAAAAAAATGACTCTTTTTTTAATTCGGAACCAAACCAGATAAACCCATAAACTGCTCAAGACAATCCCTAATAACCTAGTAACCTAAAGTTAATAATTCGAAATATTTGATTAATGAGTTTTAATTAATATTTCGTGATTATTGGAGCTCCGAATTATGGGTCCATTTCTCCCTCGTGCTAGCTTAATAAACTATAGAAAATAATATAATAATTAGATCGTCCAATTATAAACTAATATGCATAATATTTTGTTATGCTAAAATTATTACATGAAAACTATATTAAATAAGTTTAATATAAAGTTTTCAAGAATTTAGGATTATGAGATAATCATATCATAAATTTAAACATATCAAAATTTATAGTGCTTCACCATTGCAATATCTAATATTTGTATATGTTCGTGACGCGGAACTCACTTGGAGGATTAGGCCAAGCAAACCCCTCATAATGGATAGAACCCCAAGAACCGTGAATTTGATTTTGAAGGAACAAAACACTTCCAAGGCCACAAAGAAGACCCACAAGGAACTTGTTTTTTAGAACACTTAAGATGATTCATTGTAGTGTTCTGCTAGCATGGAGACGCCACTAAGGTTGTCACGCCTTAGATAAGTCAAAGCTAAAACAAAGGGGATTCCCTCCCTTAAGCTTAAATTTTGGCCATAGCCATCTCTTTGAGAGAATTTTTGAAAATGGAGATTAATTTCATTAAATGGGCAAATAGGCTCATTATAAAGGCAAGTATTTCTCTCATTTTGTATGTCGTAAACTGAGCTGCAAACAAAAGTTGAAATAGTAAATGACATAACGAGCCATCAATGTATTGATCCATCCATTCAACAGTCTGCATCCAAACTCGAGAGCTCCAATCTAAATGACACATAGCCAACACAGTCGTCCAAACCCGTGAAGAGAAAGAGTACTAGAAGAAAATGTGATATATATCCTCCTCAGAACAACCCCAAAGGGCACATCTCGAGCAACCAGGAATATCAAAACTCATTTTTTTTGGATACGATAAGTATATGAACTAAAAGAAAGAACAAAAGCACAGAGGCATACCCAGGATAGCTAGAGAGGACAAGCCCTCCCAGCAACAAGAGCTAAAAGTTACAACATAAATAAATACATCAAAAGATATCGTCAGAAAGGTGAAGCCATTTATTATCATAAGATGGTTTCACATTTCGTAACAAACTAGCATGTGTCGAACAGAAAACACAATATCGGTGAGAATAATACTAAAGGGAAGAGGAAGCTCATCATGAAGGCGATAATTTCTCTCCCTCCATATGTAGTAAACTGAGGCTGAAAATGAAAGTCGAAGCAATATATGACATAAATAACTTCTATTGTACTGATTCATCCACTCACAGTCTACATCCAAACCCGGGAGCTCCAATCTAGACCAACAAATAGCCAACACAGACATCCAAACCCAGGATGAGAAAGGGCACTGGAAGAAAATGTGATATACGTCATCCCCAAAGCAACCACATAGTACACATCTCGAGCATGTAGAAATACCGAAACTCATCAGCCTATCATTAGTACAAAGGATACCCTGAATAGTCAACCAAAGCAGAAAATAATGGCGCGGGATAGCCTTACGAAACCACACAATTTGATACCAATGCACCAAAGGGCCCCTAAACCTCATAACATTCCAAGCACTCCTAACTGAAAAAAATACCTCTACACTCGTCCCCCTAAACCAACTCATCCTCCCTCATACTACAAGGAACAAAATATAAAGAGAGGGATTGAGCCAACTCAAGAAGGGTTAGAGGATCCACTTTTATTACTACTATTTTAGATATCTCCCTTAATATAATATTAACTTTGCATGATAATTACCAACCAGCTATATAGGTGGTATCCTGATTAAGTCAAATAGTAATTAATTACCAACCGACCAACCAGGCGGTATCATGTCAGGTTAAAACTAATTTATAAATAATTACCAACCGACTAATATGGCGGTATCCTCGTTAAGTCAGTTTTAAATAGTTTTATATTATAATTATGGGAGATTAATCTAAATAGAAATAATAAAAGCTTTACCTTTTACCCCAGCAAGGGGGAGTCCTAACTCCCTATTACTGAAAAGTAAAAACTGAAAAAGTAAAGAAAGAAAAGAACTGTGCGTAAAACTAAATTACGGAAAGTAAAAACTGAAAAAGTAAAGAAAAGAAAGTGGGAAAGCGGAATTAATTACTGAAAGCTGTAAATAAAAAAACAAGATACAATCTTCTTAGTTATTCTTAAGGGATTTCAAAGAAGAAAGTATGAATTTACAAATGAAATGACGTGGTATTATAGGCAAAATTTTGCCTCCATCAAATCATCCACCAAATCCATTATTAATTGTTTTCGTATTTGGTGGGAGCTTGACTATTTTATTTTTTATTTATTTATTTATTTGCTTTGAAAATGACTTTAATAATTACACATAACACACTGCGGATGTTTCATCAATTTCTGTCAAAAAATATTCGGAAATCGAAATTATTTTGTTCTTAAAAGTTGTAGATCTTCGCGTCTTCTTTAATTTGGAACTTGAATTAGCTCAATCCAATATGGGAGTAAAACGTTATGCCCAAAATACGACAGTTTCGCAAAACTGGAATTTCCGAAACTGCACTTCGTTAGACGCCCTTTCAAGTTTCAAATCTCCAAAATTAATATGTCAAGTCCAATGTTTTCCTTATTTGACCCATATTTCGTCCTAAATGATTTCATTGAGTCCCAATATTATTTTATCTGCAAAATAAAACTAAAATACATCAAAACGTCATCAAACCCGAGAAACTAAACACAATATAAGTAAAATGAGAGGTAAATATTGATATATTTTCCGCTCATCACACACCCCAAAACCTAACATTTTGCTAGTCCTCGAGCAAAACAATACAATAAAACACCTTTTACTTGGTAAAAGTGCAAGTGCCACCGATCTGTAGCCCTCATTTGTTGGAATTGTATAAGCATCCTAAGATCATATGAAGCAATGAAAATACAAAGCGAATAAATCTAAGAAGTCACAGAATACTCACAATGATCGGTTGAGCGATGCGGTGGAAACAAAAACTTTTATGCCCTCCTCCATGAGCTCGGCAGTGAGCAGAATTTGATGCTCCATTTTCGGCTTTGGTCCTCCTCCAAGCTCCAAGCTTTGGTTGATGGTGATTCCAAGCTAACAAGTGGGTTCCTATCAACTTAGGAGGGCTCCTATGTGTGCTAGCACTAAGGAATTTTGCTACAAAATTCCTCATCTCCTCCTTGTGTCTCACGGTGAAACCAGAAAACAGAAGGTAGTGGACTGCCCATTGGGCGTGAGATGAATAGAAGAAAGAGAAGAGAGAGAGTTGTTAGTTGGTTGGTTTCAAATTTTTGTATCTAATACACATTTAATTGATTTTCCAAAATCAATTAATTGATTTACAAATTTTTCTTTCAAAAGTCAAACCATTAAAAGCTTTGCCAACCACCTTCCATCAACTATTCACATCCATCACAAAGTGAATGTTGTCAATCACTCAAAGTGACTAGACATCACATCAATCAAAGTGACTAATGATTTGACGCTAGATGTGATAGTGATTTGACGCTTGATGTGACTTACGTGCCGCACTCGAATTCGAAATGCGAATGCACTCGAAAACACTCTCGGGCTCGGGTTCGCTAATTCCAAATTAACGAATTTTCCGTTGCGACATAATTAAATGATTATGCCTAGCGAAATCACTATTCACATCGCTAATGAATTAACTCGTTCGCCCGAATTAAAATCTAATTTCATTCCACGTCGAAATCCAATTTCGTAATATATCTAATATATTATTTTATCGATTAATTCTAAATTAATCGTTCTCTATTTTTAAATGATATTTTATCACAGATAAAATATCTCCGCAATTAATCCCAGATTAATTTTCTCTCTCATCTAATTAATCCCAATCCCAGACTAATAAGTGCGAGTCAAAAACGTTATCGGGAATCTTCAGGAAGTGACCCATGAGATCCCCAGATATGTTGGCAGTAAATTGGGTCGTCGGACTATCCGAACATGTAAGTACCTAGTACTACGTTTATACCGATTTACAAGACAAGGTTGGCTTCTAGCAAAGCGCCATGCCTACCCAAATCTCCAGAAATATCCTTACAGGAATATAGTGATCTATATCAGGTGTAGTATACGTAGTATTGCGTATTTCGATCCAGTATCGGATGTCACATGCTAGGTCTGAGGCTGGAATTGTGTCTGCCCCGTACGAAGCACATATCAGATCTCTGGTAACTAGTCTCTATAATTGGATAAACATGACCTAGTCATTTTATCCCGATAGCTGCAACATTTAAGAGAACCAGTCTCGTATCCTACGTGACCATTATCTCCACTATGACTGGAGTGATACTTTTGTCTTGACATCACACCCAATACACTACGATTCACAATATACCCAGCAGAGGCGTACACAGAACCTGTCAAAGCCTTGGACGACCTAAAACCAAAGCATATTGATTATCGCAAGTATTAACGGTGCAAGTCTCAGGTTAAGACCAAATACACCTACCTTGATTTCGGACTTCCATAGACACTTAGTCATACTACCAATGGAATTCTGAGGGGTCTTTCCAGAGCGAAGCTGTTTCCCGTACCATCGGTAAAACACAACCTCCTACTACACTTGCATGAGTATCCTATACCCAAATATATGAGAACTATGTCGTTATCATCCCTCACAACGTGCACAAGTGTAATACTAGTCTTTTTACGAATATATCGATGTCCAATCTCGACAATAATCTGACTTGGGATATTTAATTATTAAACCTTCATGGATTGATACTGTCTCACATCTTCTCAATCCAGGTACTAATCATAAGGACCTCCTATCATTTATACATCTTGGTGATCTAATCACAAATGATAAGAGAGTAATTTCCTTTGTCACATAGTTAATTTGTACAACAACACCATGATCTGTACAAATAGTGACGATATGGGTCAAAACTATCCAACAATCTCCCACTTGGCCTAAAGCCTGTCACTCGAGTTTCCTACACCCGAACTATGTACGGTTCGCTCAAACTGCTGAGGAAAGGCTTTCGTCAGTGGATTTGCATGATTATCATCTGATGCAATTTATTCGATCATCACATCGACATGATGTATGAATCCGAACAAATCAAATGAATATCGAAGTATATATCTGGATCGTGATGAGACCATTATTCTTTAGCCTGCGCTGTAGCCTAGCTCAGCTGCTAATAGAACTATATCTAATATAATTAGATTTGTTATTAATCTAGAAGGCTTCTATTACTGGGCAGCTACAGTAATCCACTTTAGTTG
>SKCR01010317.1:0-22586 GCA_019454045.1 Zanthoxylum bungeanum | reverse complement strand
ATTAATTTTTTTTCAATATTAAGCTGCTTAGTTTGTAGCTTTACCGATTATGCTTAGAATTCAATTTTCACAATTAATATATTCAATAATGAATAATAAATAAAATATCAATTTTACTTTAATTGTCCAAAAGTGATTAATAATATTAATTTTAACAATGGCAAGTTTAATATATGATATGGAAGAATAATAGAAAACTTGTAATAAATAAATGAGATAGGGATAGAGAGATTATCACCGGATTTATAATGGTTCGACCAACTCCTTGCCTGTATCCACCACTCCAAACCAGTTGGAAGTTTTCCACTAAGTTTAAATAAACTTTTACAACTGAGAGGTATTAAATCCAAGACTCATCTTTAACCTTTACACAAATCTACCATTGAGAACAATCACTACTCACACAAGAGATTTCCACACAAGTGTTTGATAAATGAAAATTTAACAACAACAATTTGGGTACTCACAAAATATTACAAAAAAGATTGAAATGTGAGTATCACAACCCAAATATATCAAAGTTCACTAATACGAAGATGAAGTATGTGCTTTTTAATCTAAAGAGTGTAAAATATTGAAGATTCAAAAAAATTATATTTTATGTGTTTGAAGTGTTTTAAGAGTATATAAAAGATATATGGATGTGTTGTTTTTATCTGAAAATGAATTACCCACGTAAAAAAGAAACCAAATTTCAATTTATAGGCTTAATATTGAATATAATCGTTTTTCTATTCTGAGGCCGGTATGCTGGTCTGACATTTCAAACAGCTCTTAAAAAATTTACTTGTTGTGCATTCAAATAAAATATTGACTGGTAGGGACACCAATATGAAATATTCCGGTTTCAGAATCAGTGCAAAACTTCAGGTCTTACTGGACTGGGATCGGTATGTCGTTTCAGTAACCATATCAATCTTTTCAGCACTTGGTATTTTGGTCATAACATACTCAATAAAATTCCAAATCAAGCTCCGTAAATTTTTACATAAACTAGACACACATAGAAATATCATATGTACAAAATTCAGCCTCAAAAATCTTAAGATGAAATTTTTAGAATTTTTCTAAAGTAATAAGTCTGCACAAAATACTCATCCTGAACATGTGGTAGTAATACAGCTCTAGCATAAGTTCTAGATATCAGAATTATGTTTCGTTTAATTCGTACCAACCTTGAGGCACATATCTATCTAGCGGTATATCATTTGAAATTTAATTCATCAATTTGATATTTTTTAAGTTGTTTTCATATGCACTTGATGTATTGAAATTCATTTTGGTGTAAATAGTGTGCAAATGAATTCTTAAGCATTCTAAGTCGATTTAAATGTAAGTGATGCAAAATATATGATTCTTAAGAGCTTTAAAATATTTGAATAAACTCACTTACAATCAATTTTACCTCTTAATCATCATCTTGTTCTTCATCTTATTTGGCTCTTACTTTGGCTTTTTCATCCTCTTTTTTGCTATTTATCATATTTACTCTTTTGATCATCTTCTAGCTTGTTTTGGCTATTTATCAACATTTTGGCTTCATCATCATCTTTTTGCTTCTTTGGCCTCATTGAACTTGATTTGCTAATATTTAGACGTTTTGACACCATCAAAACCAAGTCGCTAAATCAGTAAAGTTAATCATCGAATTTTTCATGTCTTTGAGCTTCTTATCTTCGAGTCTTTTTTTATTTTATTAACATCATCAAAATCATGGTACCAACACATATTTCTCAGTTAAAATGATAATTATAAATAATCAATCATAATTATAACATCAGTCACAAATATAATTACATTAACTTTAATTACAATCACATTAAGCTAAGTTGAATACTTGAATTATAATTGAAGAGTTCATAAGAATGAGGTTGATGGTAAACATGATGATGGAAGCGATGATGAAAAAACATATTATCAAGGTTGAGTAGTTTCCCGGAAAGTTCCTTTTTTTCTGTTTTTTTTTTCCAGGAAAGTGTATATCATCATTTATTGGTCCATCCCATAATTTCAGGGCATCAAATTATGATGATGATATAAGAAAAAAAAAAGATGATGATAATGTCTTGGTGATATGTTGCTTTCAAAATACCCATCAATCTTGACCGTCCAATTGAGTTGATGATTGATCATCCAACAACCTCAGATACGTTCCCATTATTGTAAAGTAGAATATCTAGCTTTATGAATTGTTTTTGGAAATTTTCAATCAGAAAAGCATCATCAGTCTTCATGAAAAATCCATGATTTTGAAATTTAAAAAGGGAACCCAATCCCAGAGGCCTCATCACGTGATGTGAATCTGGAGCTTTAGTCTGAATTTCGATTCAACGAATAAAATTGGTTTTCGGGATAGTTCATAGTCGGTTAGGTTTTCAAAATTTATTGGAAAAACCCACTTTAAGGCCCATGTATTCTCAATGTTTTTTACATTACACCCCTGTACTAAATTTTCTACACATTGCACCCCTGTACTCTCAATGTTTTTACATTGCACCCCTGTACTAAATTTTCTACACATTGCACCCCTACACTCTCAAAAAATTGACATTCCACCCTTATTTTAACGGCAAGTTAACAGAGTTGAGAAATATTCTGACATCACCCACCCTTATTTCGGATTGGACAGATCAAATTTTTTTACTTTGAAGTTATGCTAGGGCGCATAACTATATGTTAGGGCGCATAAATATTATGCTCCTTCAGATACATTCAAAAATCCAACTAATTTATTGCAAAAATTAGATCAAAACTACGATCTTGGAGTGTTATTAATGAACAACAAAAAACAAACAAAGATGATTCACGGTTATCAGACATCATTCCTAAAGAACGACAACGAGTATTACATGTCATGCGTGCACATTTATAGCAAACACTCATTTTTTTAGCCCTTCTCTTTTTAGCATAGGTGCTTCTTCCTAACCATGCAGATATGACACAAATAAGGGTGGGTGATGTCAGAATATTTCTCAACTTTGTTAACTGCCGTTAAAATAAGGGTGAAATGTCAATTTTTTGAGAGTGCAGGGGTACAATGTGTAGAAAATTTAGTACAGGGGTGCAATGTAAAAAACATTGAGAGTACAGGGGTGCAATGTAAAAAACATTGAGAGTACAAGGGTGCAATGTGTAAAAAATTTAGTACAGGGGTGCAATGTAAAAATCATTGAGAGTACAAGGGCCTCAAGGTGGTTTTTTCCAAATTTATTTAAAATTATAGTCATAGAATCAGAAAAAAAAATTAATTTTTTCTGTATAATATAATTTGTATATTTTTTTATTATTTATCGTTAGGGGTCTCATTTTAAGAACTCGATTATGGTCCTATAAAAATCAAGACAACTCATGATCTTCCTTTTTAGTGGGGTAAATTTTGATTTTCACATAAAATGATGACGAATCAAAATTATCTTACTAACAATCCAATTTTTCATTAATTTATATGAAATATTTTAACAGGATTTCGAATTGAACGGAGACGACTGTCAGAATTGGAGATGTGACCCACTAAATTTCTTAAAGAGATAAAATTTATATTATATAACGGTAGTACACATCACCCAAATAATAATTTAATAATATATTATCTTGTGTGTTAAGTTTTATAGTCACATTATCTATATTTTTATTATATCAAAAAATTACTTTTTAAAGACTGATCACCAACCTTAACTCTTCAAATTTTTTTCTTATTTTTTTATTTTTGTTTTTCCTAATAATCATCCATTACCATTCTTTTCTTGGTCTACACGCTTCTTGCCACTCTCTCTATTTTTCTCTATCTTTGACTCCTTCTAATCACTCTTTTCATAAACAACTAATTATTTTTTTTCAAAGGCCATACACGTGAGGTAACCTCTAATTAGGAGAGTTTTTGCAGTGGTATTTAAATTATTAAGGTTGTAAAATAAAAAATCTAATTATCAACAAGTGTTTGTTTGATAATGAAAAAGTAATCTTTAATTCGAATAGATTGATTGAATATGTCAATAATAGTGAATGAACTTTTATATATGACAAAGATTTTAGGAGCTAATTAGGGCTAAATCTATAACTAGAAGTTGAGTAGAACGAACAAAAACTTGTAGATTTTAACTTTGATATTGAAAGTCAATATATAAGACTATCATTATATGATTTATTTAATGAGGTCACATGCTTTATGCAACAAAGCTACAAAAACTATTTGGGCATCATCCAAATGTCATACAAAGAGAGCTAAGGTTGTCCCAAAATTGGAAAAAACATTTTTTTTTTAAAATTTTGGAAATTCCGTCGTCAAATCACTCATTTCAAGCTTAAATGGAGTAAGTAAAATCCCCAGTTATCCGAGACTCTTACAAGAAATGCACTATTTAGATTCGAACTCAGGACCTAAAGGTCAGATCTTGAACCCTACTCCATCAAGCCACGCCTTTTGGAAGCAAATTAATTAGATCAAGCATATGCATGCTATTTTCACTACAAGGTGACATATGACTGAGGTTGCCTAAACCTGAACCCCATTCTATAATTTTCTCTATTTTTTTTAAAAAAAATTAATAATAAAAAATATTTAATCAACTAATATTACATAGAAACAACAAAATTAATCATTTCCAAAATAAAATCTTGCAACTGCGAATCCAGATATCCAATATACAAAACAAACAACAAAATTTGAAGGGATAAAGATGGTAAAAAGAAAAAGAAAAAAGAACACCAAAAGAATGGCAGTGAATAAAAAGACAACATTCCTTCATAGATATAACTTGATTCGTTTACAATTTACAAACATGTTTTTGAAAAAAAAAAAAAAAAAGACAAAAAATTATGTAAGGAGATTAATTAGCAATTAATTACACTAATTAATATCTTGCACTACAAGCCCTTAACAAAAAAAAAAATAGAGGGGTTGTGGGGTGGAGTAATAATTTTATGTATATGTATATATATATTATTAATTTTAATTTAATTATCGTAATCCTTTATCTAATTAACAACTTAATTAACAAGCTGCTGAAGGATTAGTGAAGGGACTATAGCAGTGAGGCTTAGGAGCCATCGGAAATGGATCCTTAGAGTTTCCGCCGCCGCTGCCGCCGGCGGTCATTACACAAGAAGGACAGATCGTCAGCGTAGCTGCCGGCATATGCATGTAAAGAGGCTGAGCTTGCTTCAGTGCTTTGAGCTCTTGTAGCTCCTTGTGCAGCCTTCTGTTTTCATCTGTTAGTGTTTCACAACATTTCTTCAATAACTCACAGTCCACTTCTGTTTGCTTAAGCTTTGTCCTGTCAAATAATTGAAAAAAAATTAGAATCAAATATAAAAATGTACATGTATATGGTTATTGCAAGTACAAGTGTTTTTTGGATTTTATAAAATGAGTATGAAAGTCATATTACGAAACCAATCTCGTATGTTTAGATAGTATTTATTATTTGTCTTTTTAGGCCCATAATTTAAAGATCTTATTTTTAAGAACTATCCTAATGCCACCCGAACCTCATAATCGGTCCTGCCGATTTAATGGACCGTCCCCAAAACCACCACCTATGCTTTTAGTAATTAACGTGAATAATTATTGTGGGCCGTTTGGATAATAAATTTTACCTGGCTCTCCTGTTCTGGAACCACACTTCAACTTGTCTTGGCCGAAGGTTTAACTGCCTTGCCAAAGCTTGCTTTTGCTTCTATTAAAACATCAGAATATATAAAAAGATTTTTAGTTAATATTTAAACAGTTAAAACAGTATTAATCATGAGAGAGAGAGAGAGATAATTTACAGGATTGAGAGTGCTATGTTGCTTGAAGCTTTCTTCAAGAAGAGCAGATTGTTCTTTGGTGAGCCTCAGTTTCTTTCTTGCATTAACACCACCATCTTCATCTTCATGATCACTAACTCTTGATGAAATTACTCTTTCACCCTCTATGTCATCACTGCTGACGTCTCTCTCCCTTTTGACTCTAATTCCGCTAGAGAATGAAGAATTAGAAACAGAATTATTAGGAGAAGCAACGCCAGCAGATTCCTCACAGCCAGGAAGGGCTAAACTTAGTGATGGCTCCGGCAGCTGATGGTGGTGGTGGTGGTGGTTAATGATACTGTTGGACTTTTCTATGGTTGCTGAGAAACCTAACCCTAGCACAAGGCCTGTGTTACACCCATCATCAAAACCCATCTAAGAGAAGATGTCTCAAGAGTCTTTGAATACTTGGGATTTTTGAAGTAAAGGAGAGAGTATATAAAGAGAGAGAGAGAGAGAGAGGAAAATGGAGAGTTAATTAGTTTGAGAGAAATGGGGGAGCAAAATGGGTCTCTTTATTAAGAAGAGAGCATGGCTTGTAAGACTTTTTTTTTGAGTTGGGTGGGTGGGTGGCTGTGATTATAAATCAAGGGAATGAATTGAGTAGAGAAGGCTCTTATTTCTCTCTTTACAGAAGTTGACTACTTGAATCTGGATTCGGATTCGGATTCGGTGTTGAAATGAGATTTATATTAAGTTTTTTAATAAATTATAATTGATATGTAATTAAATTTTAATTATGTATTATTATTAAATCACGCGTTTCAAAAAATTCTCAATTTAATAAAGATAATGAGAAAATTATAGAAATCAAAATCAATTCTCATTCTCTCACTCTTTTCTCTTACTAGAATGTTAAAGTTCACATGGGAGTGGGAAACACATCAAGAGCATGATTCATCAGCTCTTGGCCACCCAATAATGTACTAAAATTAACTATTACCACACACATCAAGATTGCCTATATATTCATAATCTTGATTAAAAAGTACGTTGGGCATATGTGTATGTGGCTATGATTAAAAGGGCTATCGAAAAATATTTATTAGAAAGGCACCATTAAATTTTAATTAACAAGTAGATCCCCTTAATGACAGACCACATGAACTGTCTCCCACTCAATGCTTGTTTTGGTTTTAAATGGCTAGAGTTGGGTTATCATGTCACCATGCTCACCAATATTGCATGTTCTTTTTATTAATTGAGGATGGTGGGTGGTTTTTTTCTTGCTTGTTATGGATATGTGAAGTGAAGATTAGATAGTGATGTTTACAATCTAGGGTTTTTTTTTTTTTCAAAATTATTAAAGATGATGAATTGATGATGATTCATTTGTGGCTTCTTCTTTGTTTGTTTGTTTCGTGGGAAATAAAAATTTAAAAGGGAGAGAAAAAGGAAAGTAGGGAAGTGAAGAAACCATTGGAATTTCAAAGAGTTTATGATGGTACTGCCAGAATATGATTCATCTACAAGAATCATGATATTGCTTAACTAGAAAGTTGATGTGGAGTGTTTGGGAACTACTATTTACACTCTATAAATTGTGTGAGCACTTTCAATAATGCTTTGTCGGCTATGTTTGATGAGAAGTTAGGTCACTGATAGTTATCGTAAATGTTATATCCAGTGCACAATACTCTTATTGCAAGTAGGAATTAGAGAATATCCTAATATACGCAATCTTATTTATTGATGGTAATTGAGACGTCTTGTCCGGATTATTATTCGGGACAAAAAATCATATAAAATCCCAACCGGTATATTTTAAATGGAGATGAAAATCATCATGAATCTTGTACCGAATGGTTTGGGAATTTGAATCTCAATCAAGATTCGGAACTTTTTTATTCGAGACGAGAAATTATTCTGATTCCAAATCAGAATTTTTATTATGAATGATTTTCGTCTCAAATCTCGTACTCAATAGGATGAAATCCCGATCTATATTTAGGATTCGAGACTTTCTGCCACTCTTATCCTTAATTTTTCACAAGTTAGGCCATCCATAAAGCAGGATAAAATCAAATCATTGTTCTTTTTAATATTTTAAATCCTCAAGAATTAGAGAATGAGTTATTTTACCTAGAGTGAGGAGAAGTCATAATGCACCAGCACTATTAGTTTAAATTTTGGCTTATTGATAAAGGGAACGCCAATCACGACTTATTTTATGCTTCGTATGGATCATGATCCACGACTTGGCTTGGCTTTTTGTCTTTTAATTTATTTGACAAAATCATAACTGGTACAGAAATTTATTAAAGAGACCACATGTTTCTTCAAATCTAACGTTTCCTCTTTTTTTCTTAATCATTGAAACAACAAAAAGAGTGAACAATGAAGAAATCATTCTAGAAGATTTTCTCATGGCGTGCTCTATTATAAATTATAATTGAGATATGTTGACATCCAGCCAGAAATTTCTCCTATAAATGTATAAATAAACAAGGGCTTGTCAATGTATTAGTCTAACAAGTGGAGGCACATTTGATCAATACACCCATACTCCATCAAATGATTATTGTGTTCGATTCATCACGATGGCGTGAGTAGATAAAAAACTCATACAAGTATATGTCTTCCGACCTAATTTTATTATAATCTACGGTCATTAACAATCTTCTCATATGATTCTATCAATGGTTTTATAGGCGTGTTCAAAAAAACATGGACAGTCTCTTTTTTGAATATGGGAAATGATAATTACATATTATTCAACAAAAAAACAAAAGAAGAAAAAAAAAAGTGGTCATTGGCATGTGCAATGTAAACCTATAAGTGTCCTAGTTAGAATTAAATGTGACATAAGTTGATATTGACAAAAATTATAAAAATAGACTTAAAATTTTCCTAAACTCAATGAAATAATAATTTTTATATAGAACACAATAATATAAAAATATTCATATATTCGATAAGAAAAAAATATTTTTTTTTTAGCTTGATTTGGTTTGTTACGCAAGCTGCAATTTATCTTCGTCATTCAAATATGGGCATAGGGATGAGATAAAAGTTCGGATCCGGTCCGGCCCGTCCGGACTTTGGCACGATTCGGGGTCAAAAAATCCCGGGTCGGGTCCTGAATTATCCGGGCCCAAGCCGGGCTCAACATAATAAGCCTGGGCTTTGAAAAAATTATATATTTATATAATAAATTATATATATATATATATATATATATATATATATATATATATATATATTAATATTTATATAATAAATTATATATATTAATATTAGTATAATAAATTATATTTTTTTTATTACTTAAAATTCGGGCCGGAGAAAGCCCGGCCCGAGCCCAAACTAAAATTTTACTGGTTAGACTTATCAAAGCCCGAACCGAGCCCGGCCCATTGCCATCCTTATATGGGCTTGAGTTTTCAAATGTTAAATAAGAAAATTAAAGAAAACAAAAGATGATATATTTTGTGGAAACAAAACCTGATATTTTTATAAAGAGAAATGTTAATGAGTGTCATAAGGGTATTTATTAAGGATTTATTTTAGGAAGATTTATGAAAAAAAAATGAAAAAAATAATTAATGTTTTGATAATTTTTTACATTTCTCATAAAAATAATGTGAAATTTTCTTAAAATAAATATTTAATGAGTGTCCTTAAAACACTCGTTAGCATGACTCTTTTATAAAAACAAAGAAGAAGTATAGTGTATATTAAAAAAAAAAAAGAGAGAATTATCCAAATCTTTTATCATTGAGTGGCTGATTGCCTAAAGGGAAACATCATTATAGCCATTAAAATTATTGGGTTAATTAGATAGATAATCACTTTGACACGAGGGGAGAAAATCAACATTATACATTAAAAAAAATAAAATACTTAAAATATATTTATTTATTTATTTTGGGTGTTGTGGTCCTCCCCAACTTTCCCTTTCTAATGGATGGATGTTTGGAATAATTACATACTAAAGTAATATAGTGACCATATAATTTAATTAATGGTTTTCATGTACTAATCAACATGCACCTTGTCTTTCTCTATATAAAAATTATATTATGTAATAGTAGTATTATGTCACTTATATAATAATTTAATAATATTTTATCATTCATATTAAATAGTAAAAAAATAATTAAATAAATGGTAATTTTCTTAACATCTATATATTATATAATTACTCATTGATAGTATCTTTATTATCTACTACAAAGGCTGTATTTTAAGAATCAAGAAATGGACAGGTGTCAAGAAAAGGGAGAGGAGGCGTGGTGAGATTGGTGGGGGCCACCAATGATGTGCATGTGATTCCGTGGGGTTTGATGATGGAGGGGATAAGGTCTTTGTTAATTGTTCCTGTCCCTTAGCCGACCAAATTGCTTCGTGTCTGCATATTAGTATTATACAACTAACTAATCATAATTAACCGTCAAAGGGAGAAAAAACTCGTGTGGGGTCGGTAGGGTTTGTAATTTTCTCGTATCATTTTGGGAAATAGTTTTAAAAATACGACAGGACAAAAAATATTTTGAAATTTTTAATATGATAAGATTTTAGTTGGATGATGAGAGATTTAACGAGACATGAGAAGAATTAATAAGATATGAAATGAGATGGGATCAAGATGATTTTTTATCCGGTTATATAAACAAGACGAGTCTCATCCTGTTTTCAACCCTACTTGGCGCACTAGTTCAGTTACTATTTGATTGAGCGGGTGAGCCCTTATGGGTCCATAATACTAATTTAAATTTTAAAATGAAAATTATAGGCAAGCTAGACTCATGGATCCCATAAGGATCCACTTGTTTTATTAAATGATAAGATGAACCAATATGTCAATTCTAAGCAAATTTTAAACTAATCAAAGAAATCGACGAGTTTTTTTTTTTTTTTTTTAAAACATATCATAATGGTGCCAACCTAACGGACTGATAAAACTCTAAGGGAATTATTGTGGCGGCCAACGGCGTCCTTAATTCAAATATATGATCTCCGTAGAAAATCAAACTCGGAATTATGTGCTTTAACTATAAATTTCCGTCATTTGACCTTACCGCTAACGCAACCCGAGGTGGGGTCCAAATTGTTGTAGTTGTGTCTACATTATTGTGCCTTATTTGCTCGAGAATATATACTAAACCAAGCTCTCTTCTTGCTTAGGCAATGTAATATTTTCAATCGCCCATGTGAATTAATAGTAACACAACCACTTATTGAAGGATTTTTTTGAAATTATTGAAAATTCCGCCGTCAAGTTATTCAACCATTTTATATTCTTCTTATTGATTTAGCAATATATTAGATTTCTAATGACTTAGAATCATTCATTAAAGAGGTATTAGTTTGAAAAAAGAGGAAAATATTAAGGTTATGGTAGTGTTTAATTAATTAATTGTAATGTATACAAATTTCTCCAATCCCAAGCAAGTAACGTGTGTCGGTGCTCGTTTTTAAGTTTCAGGTTATGTATACATGTTTTTTCTTTTTTATTTGTGACCACATATATTTATTACAATTTGGGATTTATATTATAAATTCATATCGTTATTGTACAAGTCAGAAGTTTACGGAGTATTATTTGAAAGATCTCTACTCACATTGAAAAAATATATCTACTCCCATTAATATTTTGGAAGATAAATTTACTATACTCTTATTTAGGTAAGAGATGTTGAGGTGTAAAGTTCAATAACATTGTAAAGGATTGGAGAAATTTAGCAAAACCCTATTATGTTTTAAAACTAAAGGAAATCCCAACATTCTTACAAATCATGAATTTTAGCATAAGAAATCCAAAATATGAAATATTATTCGTGATCCTTAATCATTCGTCCCCAAGGGACGTGACTTGGTGGTGTAGAGCTCAGGATCTCATCTTAAGGTCCTGGGTTCGAATCTAGATAGTGCATTTCTTGTAAGAGTCTGTGACAGCCGAGAGTTTTACCTACTCCGCTTAAGCCTGAAAGAGGTGGTTTGGAGGCAGAGTTTCCAACGATTCCAAAAAAAAAAAATTAACCATTCGATTTAGAATTCGTGATGATTTTTTTTCCCAATTCAAAAAATATGTCGAGATTTCAGATGAAAAAACGTCTCAAATCACAATCGGAATAGAATAGGACAAGACTGATTTGGGAAAAGATGTCTCGATTACCATCTCTACTTTATGTTTTAAATTAAAAATCAAAATATTTATATCACAATCTCATATAGAAGGATTTCGATTAATTTTAAAATATTATACTAGGAATTATTATATTTCCCTAAATGATAGTGTGCTCAGAACAAACAATCAAAGGCATATAGTTATGATACAAATAATATCATTTCATATGCACATGAATTTTAATACAAACATTTTATCCTAACCATTTTAACATCACTCTATTTTTATTTGATTATATTCAAATCAACCGCCACCTAAATTTATGGTAAAAATGTTGGATCTTGTGTATTGAAATTGAATTATATATACATTATTTTGTTGTGTGTCCACGTTGAAAATAAAAACTCTTCAAAACAAGACTTTTTATAAATAATATGCCTATCATAACTCATAAGGTAAAGCAGCCGGGAAGAAAAAAGAGATTAATGTTCTAGATATGGTCCAAATTTGACCAAATGAATTATATATATTGTTAAATTAACTTTTAATTAAATTAAAAAGAGAATGGATTTGAGTTATGTATTAATCACATTGTATCTAAGAATTGGTCATGCCTTTGATGGATTATATGCTTCTTCTAGAATCTACAATCATGTGCAAATATATACATGCATATAAATAAAAGTATAAACCCTAAAGCTAAAACATAGAATTCGTACGCCACACGTGTGAACCGTGGGCATCCCTTTGTACATAATCTTTAATGCTTCATTTAAAAAAGTATATTAAAAAAATTAAATACCTTTTATTGCGGGAAAATGAGTGAAACCCTCCTAATATGTTGTGAAACTAAGCTAAATCTCATCATACAAAATTAGGTAGGTCATTAATATAACAACCAATTATTTCGATTTGAATTATCCGCAGGATGTCATATATATATTTCTAGAATAAAAATATTTATAACAAAATCCCATATACGGGAGTTTTCATTTAATTTTAAAGTATTAATGAAGTTTTGTTTACATTCAACAAATATCAAGAAAATTTTACTATTTTTCTCTTTATATCGGAAAATTTTATATATCACAATCGATCTCGCCAAGAGAACATTGAGAAAACCAAATATCACCACAACTAGAAAAGAGAGAGGAAAAGAAAAGTGCATAAATACTACAAGAAAAATGATATTTAGCGTTCAAAGATTTAGCGTCGCCAAGAAAATCGTCGCTAAGTATATCATTTAGCATCGCCAAAAACAAACAACGCTAAAAGTAATAATATCTTACATTGAACTTATTAACAACATTGTATGTTAGTTTTAATGTTGCCTATGAATTTGACGACGCTATATTTAGTACATTTATCGTCGACTTTTTAGGCGACGATAAAAACCTGTAATAATAATAATAATTATTATTAGTGTCGCCTATGAAGTTGGCGACACTAAAATGTATACATTTAGTGTCGCAAAAAAACTAAAAATCCTTTAATAATAATAATAATAATAATAATAATTATTATTATTATTAATTAGCGTCGTCTATTTTTTGCGATGCTAAATTTATTACATTTAGCGTCGCCAAAAACATAGACGACGCTAAAAAATATGTAGTAATAATAATAATAATAATAATAATTATTATTATTATTGTTATTGTTATTAATTATAAATAACTGATGATATTTATGTGCATTACACGCGCACACACACATATATATATATATATTATTCTTTACATCTTGTAATAATGAACTGGTCATATCCTAGTGGTAACTATGCTACACCTTCAACTCTTGAGGTCAATAGTTCAAGTCACATTATAAATGTGGATTATGATGTGGGCTTAGACCCACCACTGGGTGATACTATGATGTAGGTGTTGCGATATTTTCTATCATACCGCAAGTGTACGGTGTCAAGTTTTAGTAAATGATAAATGCAAGTATCGAACCCACAATGATTGCAATCTAATTTACACTAAGTACTATAATTATTAACTTTAACTTTATTTAAACACAGAACTTTAATTCGATTTAATTAGAAAAGTAAAAACAAGATAATTAAAATAAAACTAACTGAGTGCTTAAGGTAATATCAATGAGAAATTGAATCCTAGAGTCTAATTTCACCTATCTTTCCACTATGTAATTGCGATGCCAATTAACTAATATTCAAAATTTAATTACAAGCCATGAATCATAGATTTTTCCACACTCTCTCTCTCGAGCAACAATGAAAGTATTGCTAATTATAAAAAATTAAAAATCTCTATAAAAATCCAATGATTAACAATTTGTTAAGCCATGTGATTCTGTATTAACAGCTTTCAATGAGTTATAGATTCTCTCGAACTCTATAAACTTCCTAGATTATATTTCCTAATTCTTACTCAAAATCCCCATCTCGAGTGAAAGATTTCAAATATAACATCATCATATTTATGGCCAAAAAAATACGAAGCATTAAACACCGGAAAACATAAATAAACTGAATAAAAACTGAATAAAAGTATTCGGCAGTTAATACATATTCTCAAGCATTAGGCTGCATCAAACTCTAGAATAAGTGATTTAGTTCATAGCTGAATTAAAACACAACAACAATTGTATCCAAACCATAATGATAGATAGAAAAAATCTAAAGAAGAAAATAAGAGAATGAAACTCGAATCAAATTCCTTATGTTTCCGGACTCCACCGCCTTGTCTCTTTCCTTATGCTTTGATCTCTCCTTTTTAAAGTATTAATTTCTTTTGTGTTTATAACTTTGTTGCTGTGTCTCCCAACGGCCTCTTCAGGGTCTGAACGTGATGTTTAATTTATAGGAAAACTCCCGGGGCTGTTCTACGAATTTTGTGAAACCCTAATGCCCCTTCATGCACGTCGCGGCGCCGGAATGTTGGCGTCGCGGTGCTAAATCCTCGGTATTTTGTATGGAACACCCTTGGCGCCAACCTTGACTTCTGGTTGACTTGATTTCCTTCTTCTTTGTTTTCCTTGCGTGCTTCAGTCACATCCATCAGCTCTCAAAACCTGAATAATACTCCTGAATCCATGCTTTTAATGTTTCATATTAACAAAACACCAAACAACTCCAAAAATACATTAAACTACATGGAATCTGACAAAATAATAAGCTGAGGATATAAGAATGAGTGTGTATAATTCACACTTATCAGTAGGTGTGAGGCCCCATTCATGATTGGTTAGGTGGACTCTATGATGGGTCCCATAAAATATTTTTTAAGGTAATTACAAAAATTTCGTTTCAATGATTTAGCATCTCCAAAGCTTAGTCGACGCTAAATGTTATTATTAATAATTAAATATATTTTAATAATATTTTATTTTTCATAATTTTTAATAGATTTAGCGTCACTGATTCGGCAACGCTAAATGTCAAAATTTAGCGTTGATATTTTTATTGTCGACGCTAAAATCTTTCGTAACCAGTTTATACCGTCCATTTTCTACGTCGCCATAGTTCGACATCAAAACTTTTAGCGTTGATTTTTCCTCTTTTAACGTCGACCTTTGATAACGCTAAAAGACCGTTTACTTATAGTGAGACAAGTGTCTCTCTTGAGCTCTCTTTTAGTTCATCTTTCTCTTTTCAAATACCTGTTAGGGTTTGAATTTGTAGAAAATGGAATCATTTGGCACTACACAACATGCGCAATGAGTATAGTCTCAAAGATGTAAGGTATTTATAGAGATGTAAAGATGGGTTAGGGAGATACCTATGATTACTCAACATATATAATGATATGATTTTTTTTCATGTGGATACAAATTGATAAGATTAATAATCGTGTCAGTCATTTTATTAATCATGTTTTATTTGTGTTACATTATCTCAACACGTTTATCTATTTTGACACAAATAATATCATATGATCATGTTAACACGACATGAGAATCCGTTTACAACTCATTTATTAATCGCATAGTCATGTAAATCAAATAGTTGTGTCACTAATCATGTAATTATGTTTTAATAGTGTCAAACATGAAACTGACCCATTTATTAATTATGTCATGTCAATGCATTTACTAAATTTGTTGTGTTCATGTTCAAAAATTTTAACACAATTATTAAACGAATCATGATTATATTTACTTAAATTTGACATAACATGTTAACCTAAATTGTGACCTCTATCTCATAATATTTCTTTTTTCAAGGGAACAAAGAGATAAGCACCGACTTTCAAGTGAACCCAAAAAAAAAAATTGAAGCTTGCCCCCTAACACTCTTGAAATGAATCTTTTAAATACAGTACGCAGAAATGATCATTGCTTACGTTTTAAAGAAGTGAAAAAGCTAGCAAATGACCCCATGCCACCCAATTTAAATTATGGGGACTTTACAATTATAAGGACCCACGAACAAGGCTTATAAGGAATTTAATTAGGGGTATCAAATTGACTTGCGAGTGGTGGTCCTTGCCTAAGGAGCAAAAACAGTTGAAGCATTGCCGGCTCTGTTAAGGCAATTGGTCCCTTTATTATAGGACTTGAATTTGTTACCGAGTTGAATTTTGTATTGAGTTTTTTCTTTATTGGATAATAATTTAAATGTAACTCAGGGTTAGCCTTGAGGATAGCTCACACAAGCAGTCGGCTGAGACCCCTAAATTTGGACTAAAATTATGAGTCTCAATATAAGAAAAGTTAAAACCCATTAAGTCAAAAAATCCATCTGTTATGGATAAGGGCACATACTGTAAAAACTCGTATATGACTACTCCTTGTGTAATTAAATATAAATTATGTATTATTATTAAAATACACGTGTCAAAAGATTATGAAAAAAATTAGCATAACTAAACTCAACAATGATCCAAATTCTATATTATATTTTACCCTAAATTTCAGAAATTCTAATTTACCAATCATGCTTGTGGCTGTTATAGCCCTTGCTAGCCATCCATTATTGTTAAAGCATCAGCAATTATTGGTTGAAATTGGGTAAAGATGATAAATTTACGACTTTTTGTAACATGAAAAGCAAAATTTACGGCTTTAAATAATCTTATCATGCTTTTCAATTGTAAAGACTGTATATTATAGATTAGACACTAATCTTTTATTGCAAGGAGCAATTAAAATTAAAGTCGTTCACTTTATTGATGTTAATATAGATCCGAGACATGATTATATGATATGAATATGACACAAATTTTTGGTATTCTGGTTAATATAAATTAACACAGTTAATAATTATATCACATCATGTCAATCCATTTATTAATTGTGTCGTAATCGTGTTAAACACCTCAATAAGTTTACTTGTTTATTCATTTATGACATGAATAATATGTAGGAAATTATCTAAATATAATGTGCATAAATATATAGGGAATGAAATGATATAATCCTTAATGTGAAAAGACTAAACCATTGGGTTTAAAGGATTTTTTGGAAATGATATGTTCATTAATTGGAAAAAACATAACCCTTAGGGTTGAAAGGTTTCCTTAGAGGGTTATAATCCTTAAAGAATTGCATTCATTGACATAAATGTACATTTTCAAAGGCAGTCTTCCATGTTTATATAAAATAAAATATTAAAAAAAAAAGAGTCTTTGAGTTCATTTTTCATTAATCCTAAAATTCTATAATTCATTCATTGTTAAAGGGTCTAAAGTTTTCCGAGTGAGAGAGTTTCCACCATTATCCTAATTCAAGTTCTTGAAGAAAGAAATGTCTCTTTTACAAGAAGCAGCCAAATATCCTGGGAGAATGATAGCCACAAGAGATCTGTACCGCACCGAGGCGGGACTAATAAGTTCTCAAGGACAAAGACTTTCTTGACTTGGTTCAAGTTCATCATCTGATCTACATAATAATTTCCAGGTTTCTCCAATTCTTGTGCATGTGTCCAATTGATGATTTGCATGATTTCTATTTAATGATTTTTGTTGAATAGTACATGTTATGAAATGATTAATAACACATCCGCTCAAAAATCATAAAGACTTATTAATTTGTATGTTTTATTAACTCTAAATTATGTATGTCTTACTCTATTTTTTCCTGGAAAATATATTATCTGCATGAAAACTATGTAAGGGCGTTCGAATGCTCGACAAATGCATAAGGAAAAAACCATGTATTCCTCATTTTCATTCGAACACTGTGACAAATGTCACTCGAACGCAAGCTCTCTGGAAAGGTTCGTTTGAACGCGTTATCAAATGCTGCACGAATGTGAACTCTTTAGAAATATTCGTTCGAACGGCTGAACGAACGTGACACTAACGCAAGTCATACCTGGAACTTTTTAGATTTGGAATAGTAACATAAACTTAGATTAATCAATTAATTCACAGATTTCATAAAATATATATTAACTGGTCAATTGTCATATGATATACACATGCTTTAGTTATGAAATTTGGTAAAATAAGTTAAATATATGCTTAATATAATATACTGAAAAAAAATTATAAACTTGGTAGCATAGATTTTAGTTAATATTAGGGGTTAAATTATCACATACATACACCTAATTGATTATGTGATAAAATTGAGATTATTTAATATGGTTAATTGATTGTTTGTTGCAAACTTGATTGAGAGTTAAAAGTGTATCACAAAGACTTGGTCGGAGTTATACACAAGTAATTTCATCCAAGCTTGATTGAATATATACACACACACACACACACTTAAAAATTATTGTATTTCTTGCTGAGATTTAAAGTGTAACACTAAGGATTGAATGCCTAATATGCTTAATATAATATACTGAAAAAAAATTATAAACTTGGTAGCATAGATTTTAGTTAATATTAGGGGTTAAATTATCACATACATACACCTAATTGATTATGTGATAAAATTGAGATTATTAATCTGGTTAATTGATTGTTTGTTGCAAACTTGATTGAGAGTTAAAAGTGTATCACAAAGACTTGGTCGGAGTTATACACAAGTAATTTCATCCAAGCTTGATTGAATATATACACACACACACACACTTAAAAATTATTGTATTTCTTGCTGAGATTTAAAGTGTAACACTAAGGATTGAATGCCTAATATTTTCTATTGAGAAAGAGATTAAGGAAATTCTATCACCAAGGCGATAAGAGCCTAAAAGCGCAGGGATTTAAGTGGTTACACGAGACCCCCCTCATCCTCTAGGAATTTTCCTTTGTTCACCTATCATAAGAAATTTTAGTCACAAATTCAAGGATTTGTATTATTTGATACTACTATCCAAAATAATAATAAGTAGATTTTTAGTGTGACACATAAACATGATCATAAAGTTGATCTTTGTGTGATTTGTCTTGTGTATTTTCTTGTTACACATGGCTAGTGGAAATATCACAGTACCAATCGCTCATGAAGAGAAATCCGATAAGTTTTGTGGAACATACTTCAAACAGAGGCAGAGAAAAATATTGTTCTACCTGATCACACTGTAGTTGGCTAAGTATCTCAATGAAATTCCCTCGGGTCATGTGGATGGACTAACTGAAACAGCTAAGAAACTACGAGTTGAGGCATAGTCGCAAGGTGATTTCTTATGCAAGAACTACCTCTTGGTAAGAATTGACAATATCATGTACAATATGTATCAAAGCATGACTTCTGCAAAAAAATTCTATGAGAATCTATTGAGAAGAAGTACAAAATATAGGATGCCGGATAAAAGAAATTTATCGTGGGTAGGATCATGGACTACAAAATGATAGATTCAAAAATGGTAATGTCTCAGCTGGGTGAACTACAATTGATCATTCATGAAATATTGGATGAATGAATGATACTCTGTGAGACGTTTCAAGTTGCCATATTTATTGAGAAGTTGCCTCCATCATGGAAGGACTTCAGGAGTTATCTGAAACAAAAGAAGAAAAATATGAGTCTTGAAGACCTAAGAGTTCAGTTGCGAATTGAAAAGAACATCGGGAAGTCTGAGAAGGTTAGCTACAAGACCATAAAGTCTAACACCAACATCATTGAGGTTGGAAAAAGTAGTAAAAATAGAAGGAACAATGTAGCTTATTTTTCCCAAGCGAGCAAGAATTTCAAGGAAATGTGCTACGTCTGTGGGAAAAGCGGTCACATGGCAAATGATTGCAGAAACAATAAGTCTTAGGACAAGGACAAGAAAAAAAAGAATGAGGCTCGTGTCACCGAAGAAGAGCTGATAACTGATAAGATCTCATAATTGAACCTCTCTGCAGTTGTAACTGAAGCCAACTTGGTTGGAAACCTGAGAGAATGGTAGGTAGACACAAAGGCTACTCGTCATATTTGTATTGATAGTGAAATATTTTCCTCCTATCAGAAGGTCGATGGTGGCGATTATCTAACCATGGGAAACTCATCTACCTCCAAAATGGTTGGACAAGGCACAATGATTCTGAAGATAACATCCGAGAATCAGCTAACATTAAAGAATATTTTACATGTTCTTGATATTTTGAAGAACTTGGTTTCGGGTTCATATTTTAGCAAAAATGAATTTAAGCTTGTATTTATTTCTGACAAGTCTGTACTGACTAAAAAGAATGTCTATGTAGGAAAATGATACATGAGGACTTTTTCAAGCTTAATGTAATGACTATCAACCGAGAAAATATTATTTATAATAATAAATCTACATCTTATGCTTATATTATTGAGTCACAAAATGTATGGCATGGTAGGTTGGGGTATGTTAATTATGATACAATGTGTAAATTAATTAACATGGACCTTATACCTAAATTTATAATTGATAACCAACATAAATGTGAAGCATGTATTGAAACGAAAATGAATAGAACATCATTTCATTTCATAGAACAAAGTTCTGAATCCTTGGATATTCACGCTGATGTGTGTGATATAAATGTTGTGAAAACAAGAGGTGGTAAAAAATATTTTATCATTTTATCAATGACAGCATAAGATTTTTCTATGTGTATTTGCTAAGGAGTAAAGATGAAGATATTGAGAGCTTACAATATAAGAACAAAGTTGAAAATCAACTTGGCAAGAAAATCAAAAGAATCAGGAGTGATATGAGAGGTGAATATGTGTCATAATTTGGTGAATATTGTTCCAACCATGAAATTATTCATGAAACTACAGCTCCTTATTCACTTCAATAAAACGGGGTTGTGGAACGTAAAAACCGAATAGTGAAGGAAATGATGAATGTCATGTTAATAAGCTCTGGTTTACCACAGAACTTATGGGGGGAAGCCTTGCTTTCCACCAACTACGTTTTGAACAAGCTACCTCACAAAAGATTGGACAAGACTGTTGGGGCGGATGTGAAACCTGATTGAGTTGGTGTTTGGAGTGCCAATCCGATTTGTATATTTTATTATTTATTAATAAAATAACTATATTTTTCATTTCATACCTCATTAATGGTATTGTCATTATGCGTATTAGATTCATGTATAGATATGCTAAGAATGACATCGACCTTATAATAGTTTTAACACTGGGTGTAAACTATTCTTAAAGTAAATATTACTAGTCGTTGGTTTTAGAATACGGTCGAATTCCTATAACCTAGAAGACTATCACATGTCATATATTGGAATTGGAGTTCCAATGGTTTAACCGAATGTACTATGAGTTTTGGAAACTCGTATAGACATGTGGGTATTCATTGAAGCGAATACTGAATGGCTCACATGCGATTCCTAATAGTTGGAAGTACACACAACCGTCAATAGGAATCTCCTCGAGTCGAGTAGCATATGTAATCCTTTAACTATAGGATAACATTGATTTTGTGTGAGATCCTCCACATTTTGATGCCATGTATGTCAGAAACCTTTCATAGTCTGGCCTCTAGATATTCGTTGGGTGTGGACCGATGAACTCAGTAATCAAGTATGAAGCAATATAGGATCTATCAGCCTGTATGTGTACCATAATGGGTTTATGTATCCAGGTAAGTAAAGTCACGATTCTTAAATCTTTGGCCAAAGTCGATCACCTAGGGTGGATGGAATCAGTTATGAAGAATCGTGGATATGTCGACATGAGATGTGCGCCTTGGAAACTTGACGGTATATTTTATGTTTCCTAAGCATAACTCGGATAGCCTACGACTGAATGATTGTTAAACATATGTGATGACCTCGACTTGTATAGTTCAGAAAGGTCATTTATGTTCTTCGCAAATTCAGAGGTGCCCGAATTACGTACATATTAGCTAGGCTTATATGACGAATGTGTTTGAACTTAGAGAGTCTCAATATGAAGTGTACTAGTTGAGCACTTGAGTAGCCGAATAATTTGGATAAAAGATAATATTTGATATTATAATTATCAACTAAGATAATCAAGTGTTATTGGATAACCTTGATTATTTACTTTGACCTAATTGGATTAATTAGATTAATTCAACAATTACACAATGGCTTAATTATAAAGCATAATTATCTCTACCATTTAAGGATATTATGGTAATTGTAAGTATGTAATAATATATGGTTTTGGCTTGAATTAATTGGATTAAATCAAAGTGGCAAACATTGAACTAATCCATTTCCTAATTCTTGGCTTGATTTAATTGGATTAAATCAAAGTGGGAGACAATGGAGATTAGTCACACATAATTATACATATTTGGACAAATTGGATTAAGCCCACTTAAAAGTTGATTACAACTTTTATTAATAAAAATTGTCTAAGTTTTGCTATAAATATCAAGCTTAAGGAAGATTTTAATTACAAGTACAAGAACAAGTTAAGC
>SKCR01010316.1:0-22686 GCA_019454045.1 Zanthoxylum bungeanum | reverse complement strand
CTTTATTTGTAACTCTTAGGACACTGTCCGATATTAATGAAATAATATTCATTTATTTCTCTTTATTTTGCTTCATCCTTATTTTTTACCCGGAGAATGTCACATTCTCATGTTCCCATAATGAAGGCACATACTTTTTCAAGTACTTACCGTTTATCGCTCTGGCATGCATTTCTCCATTCAAACTTTTCAAATGATAGGCCTCGTTTGGCAACACATTTTCTACTTCGAATGGGCCTTCCTAGTTAGGCGACCATTTTCCATATGCAGGATTCTTGGCACATAGTGGCAGTATAGTTTTCCATACTAACTCTCTTTTTCTAAACGATTTGGCCACGGCATTCTGATTATATCCTTTTGCCATATTTGTCTTCTGTGCTTCCAAATGATTTATGACATCGCACTTGACGTCATCCAATTCTAATAAATTTTGGATCATCGCTTTGTTGGGAAGTGACCGCGAGTGCGCAGCGAAAAATAAAAATTATTATGCCGCTTTCCATTTGCCCAAGACCCATTTGTTTTTATTATTCAACAAGCCTATGCATGTTACTATATATTCTAAGCATAAAACTTATAAAACATGCAAAGAACATAAACCTAAACATGTTAACTATCATAAGAACTCTAATTAAAATAAAGAAAGAAAAAGACTTACTTGAACCGAAGACTCATCCAGTCCTCTCTCCAATCTACAAGCTTCTCTCGAACTCAGCAAGCTCTTCCACGTTCCAAAGAGCCACCCAAGTGTGTGGCCTCCAAAGATGCACACACCAAAGCCAAAACTCAACGGTAAGACTACGCCTTGAGTGCACGGGTATTTTGCCCTTGATGCTAGCCTAGGCAAATACCTTAAAACTTTTAACTCGAGGTTCCTCTAGTCAATTAGACTTAAGGACCCTAAAAATCAATGGCTTACTCTTTAAATTTTAGAGTTACTCACTTATATAAACCCAATATATGAAAGGTTTGGTGTAAAAATTTGAGAAGAATTCTTTGGGTTTATATAGTGCTCCAAAGACAATAAAATTAATTAAGAATCCGATGTGGGATAAAAGCTAATTTAATCTTAGCCAGTGGATCTTAATTTAGTGGTTTAATGAGATTATAAAACCTTAATAAGAGTTTGGGCCGAATTGGAATTCAAAACAAATAACAAAATTTTTTACTATTCACGTTACTATTCATGTGAATAGTAATTTTTATTTTTATTCCAATTCCCAAAGTGCCCCCATCGTCATTCACCAATCCCTAAGCCACTATGGAACCTCGTAAATGATCTGTTCAATAATTAAACACATTGAACCATTTATGAACAATTCCTACAACAATCATATATGTTGTTATATTTGTACTGTGCACTGTTAACCATTGATTTCGACTTTGTTGTGTGGGACCTTTTGGGTTCCCCTCAAGTTGGACATGAAATGAATCGTGATAATTTAATCGAACATAAATTATCCTCCGATCAGATGGTCGTTCGATTTCAATGACCAAGGTTGACATCTAGCAACATGCCAAAGCCCCCAAATGAGAAGGAAAAATATATATACCCATTATGTATGCGATTTACATATGAAACGGTCTCTCGTCTCATTGTATCCCCACCTATTGACCTAGGGTACGGAAAGTGTCTACCCATATGGTCAAATGTATGATGTTGATAGTGTCATGAATCGTGCAAACCCAAGAATCTCACATGATTCTCCGTTGTGGCCACAGTCTTAAGCACTGATCACACATATCAACCCTCGAACTGAAATACTTCTCTTATAAGAAAATATTATATGAGAGAGTGGCGATTCTCTGTTGTATCTTTACAAACTTCATGTGTTTCAACAAATGACCCAATCATACCCTTATGACCAGATATTTTTGAACCGGGGAAGGAGAATGTCAAAGTTATTTGATCCACACATAAGATTGTAAAGACCTCAAGTTAAAGGACTAGTCATATAATCTATACATGAAAGTTCTCACAGACACATGAGATAAACACTCCATATGAAAACTTTCGACGGTCAGTTCGATGGACACAAGCAACTCATGCATCCATGTGATACACCAAGCGGACAGATCTCCGCTAGTAGCCTATGAGATTGGGTACCCCACTTAAGGGTAAATCATATTATCATGCTAGTCTCTCCGCTTTGTGAACGCCCAGATTATTCACAAAACTATGACTAGGAACATTTAAGAGTAATGATTCTCATAAGGCGTGGAAGCCATCTTCTTATTACTCCAAGGGCTTTATTACAGTGTTGATGATTCATATAAGTTATGTAAGACACGTATAATAAATATTGCCATTTTATTAATTATTGAAAATATTACAAATACATGTACATATAGCCCATCCACAAGTTGGGTATAGGACATATCCCTAACAATCTCCCACTTGCACTATAGCCAACTAGTATGAATCTATACACCATACTCTCGGGTGTGCCTATCATGCTTTTGTTGAGTCAGTCCTTTAGTCAGAGAATCTGCAAGATTATCTTTTGTGGGTATTTTCTCTATAATAACTTCTTTTCTCTCAACAATCTCCCTGATGAGATGAAATTGCCTGAGTACATGCTTAGATTTCTGGTGGGACCTTGGTTTTTTTGATTGAGCAATGGCGCTCGTGTTGTCGCAGTACATCGTGACGCCATTTTTTATCGCGGGAAGCACTTCCTGGTCCGTGATGAACTTCTTTATCCAGACTGCTTCTTTAGCAGCCTCATATGCTGCAATATACTCGACTTCAGTGGTGGAGTCTGTTGTAGTTGATTGCTTTGAGCTTTTTCAACTGACAGTACCGCCATTCAAAGTAAACATATATCCTGTTTGCGATCTGCTGTCATCCCTATCGGTCTGAAAGCTCGCATCACAGTAACCAATGACTTTCATCTTAGAACAATCTCCGTATGTAAAAAACACAACCTTAGTTCTTCTCAGATACTTGAGGATTGTTTTGACAGCTGCCCAGTGTTGCTCACCAGGATTTGCCTGATACCTGCTCGTTATGCTAAGAACATAAGAGACATCAGGTCTTGTATATAGCATGGCGTACATGATCGATCCTATTGCTGAAGCATAAGGGATCCTACTCATACGCTCTCTATCTGAAGGAGTATGTGGACATTGCTCCTTAGATAATTTGATTCCATGACAAGTAGGTAAATTACCTCTTTTGGAATCTTCCATTTTGAATCTTTTCAAAACTTTATCTATGTACGTAGATTGAGAAAGTCCTAACAACCTCTTAGATCTATTACAGTAGATCTTAATACCGAGGATGTAGGTTGCTTCTCCTAAATCTTTCATGGAGAAATTCTGAGATAACCATTGTTTGGTGGCTTGCATCATAGGAATATCATTACCGATGATTAATATATCATCGACATATAATACAAGAAATACAACAGCACTTCCACTACTTTTCCTGTAAGCACAATGCTCGTCTACTTTTTTGATGAAGTCAAATTCTTTGATTGTCTCATCCAATCGTATATTCCAACTTTTGGAGGCTTGCTCGAAACCATAAATGGATCGTTTAAGCTTGCAAACTTTATTATGATCATCCTTAGATGTAAACCCCTCAGGTTGTGTCATATAGACTTCCTCTACGAGGTTCAGAAAGCTGTTTTGACATCCATCTGCCAAATCTCATAATCAAAGTGTGCAGCTAGTGCCAGTAAAATTTGAATGGACTTTATCATTGCAATAGGCGAGAAGGTTTCGTCATAGTCAATTCCTTAGATTTGTCTATAACCTTTCACCACCAACCTAGCCTTATAGGTTTGGATGTTGCCTTCTGCATCAGTTTTACGGTTGTAAATCCACTTGCAGCCTATGGGTTTTATCCCTTCAGGTGCATCTACCAAGTCCCAGACTTGATTTTGATACATAGAGTCTATTTCAGATTTCATGGTCTCAAGCCCTTTACTAAATCAATGTACGCATTGCTTCGTCATAACTGGTGGGATCGTCATTATCAATGACCTGATCATGTTCCTCATCAATATGGAAATAATATCTTTCAGGCTCATGTCTCTCCCTACCACACCTTCTGAGTTCATAACCTTGTGGTTGTTCCGTCGCTGCCCTTTTGAGGGGCCTGGGGTTAGTTTCTATGTTATTTTATTCTTCTCGTACCTCATCGATGTCAAGTCTACTCCCACTATATTTCTTGAGAAGGAATTCGTTCTCTATCAATTTAGAATTTCGTGAGATAAATGTTCTTTGTTCATTTGAGACGTAGAACATGTATGCTCTTGAGTTCAAGGCATATCCTACAAACTTACATTTAACTGCCCTATCATCCAATTTGTTAGTTTTTGTGAGCTTGGCATATGCGTCACATCCCCAAACTCTTAGATAACTAAGACTAGGACGTTTCCCAGACCATAACTCATATGGTGTTTGACTAACAGTCTTGGAAGGAACTTGATTTAGTAGTAGTGTTGCAGTTTCTAAAGCAAGACCCCAAAATGAAAGAGGTAGATCCATGTTTGACATCATTGATCGGACCATATCTAATAATGTCTTATTTCTCCTTTTGGAGACCCCATTATACTGTAGAGTTCCCGGAGGAGTCCACTGGGAAACAATGCCATTTTCTCTCAAGTAATCTTTAAATTTGTTGCTTAAGTATTCACCACCTCGGTCAGACCTTAGTGACTTAATACTTTTATGAAGTTGGTCTTCTACTTCAGCCTTGAAGTCTTTGAATTTCTCAAAGGCTTCAGATTTGTACCGCATAAGGTACACATACCCATATCGCGAATGATCATCGATAAAGGTAATGAAGTAGGAGAATCCACCTCTAGTGGTGACTGACATTGGTCCGCATACATCAGAGTGTATGAGTTCTAATATTTCCGTTGCACGCTGTCCTTTACCTTTGAAGGGTAATTTGGTCATTTTACTAAGTAAACAAGACTCACAAGTTCCATAAGGTTTATATTTGAAGGGTTTGAAATACTCATCCTTATGTAGCTTAGTTAATCTTGTTTCATTGATATGACCTAAGCGACTGTGCCATAGAAGTGATTCATTGAGATTATTCGAGTTAACGTTGTATATATTAGAGGTTGAACATTCTTTGTTAGTTTGTAAGACATAGATACCATTATTCAAAATATCATCTCATATTTTATTTCATTGAAATAAATATAACATTCATTACAACTTATTAGGCATGAAATGCCTTTATTACATAAAGAAGAAATTGAAATGATGTTCTTTATACTAGAGAAGGTACATAAACACAATCTTCTAAGTCTAAAACTAAACCATTCAGCAAAACTAATGAATAAGTCCCCACGTACAATGCAGTCAGTTTTGCTCCATTACCCATGCATAAGTCAACCTCCCCCTGCAGGAGTCTTCTACTGTTTCTCAGGCCCTGCACATTGTTACACAAGTGAGTCCCACAACTGGTGTCAAGCACCCAAGTAGAAGGTTCAGAGTTTTGAGAATATAGTTCAATCATATACAACATACCTGAAGCATTGGGCTTCTTGGCCTATTGGGCTTCCCTAGCTTCCTTGGCTTTCAAGGATCTGCAGTCTTTCTTCCAATGACCTTTCTTTCCACAAAAGAAACATTTCCCTTTTCCCTTTTTCTTCTCCACCTTACCATTGGGCTTTAGGTGATCTGGAGCCTTGGCCTTGCCCTTATTTTTCTTTGGGCCTCGTGGCTTCAGGTCCGTACCCGTAAGCATGACAGAGGTTTTAAGCTCCGGTTTCAAGTCATTCTCTGCTTGCTTTATCAGATTGTGCAATTCTGCTAAAGTAACTTCTTTATCAGACAGATGAACCTGCTTAAAAAAGTTAGAGAATTCTTTTGGTAAGGACTGAAGAATTAGATCGTGACCTATCTTATGATCCATGATGAACCAGAGGTTGGCCAATTTTTCAATGTGGCCAATCATCTTAAGCACATGTCCACTAACAGATCCTTCCTTATACCTTGTTTGGAATAAGGCACATGACACTTGGAATCTCACTGTATGAACGAAAGTTGCATACAAATCCTTCAAGTGAAAGATGATAGTTTGAGCATCCATATCTTCGTGAGCTTTCTGAAGTTCGTCCGAAATAGAGCCAAACATTATACAAACTGCTTGCTCATCATCATCGACGTGTTTCTTCCAAGCATCAAATGTATATTGGTCAGCATCTTCTGCGGGTTCAAGGGAAATGGTCTTTCCAGAACATATAAAATCTTTTCTTGTCATAAGATAATTTTAAGGTTTCTAAACCAGTCATTGTAGTTCCCTTTGAGCTTATGCTCATTAAGGATGGAACGAAGTGATACTCTGTTTGTATTTGAATGTTTGTGAATATTTTAACCCACCTGTTAAGATAAAATGTTAAAATTAGGAATATGTTTTCATTAATATTTCATAATAACATGGGCTTTTAATATTATGAAGTTGCTCCCACTCAATTATTTTAAAATTTTAAGCAAATCGTATCAACCCCAATATGATGGATTTTTTGTGGGCATGGATCCTATATCATCATTTCATAAGTCCGACTAGGGCCAGTCGTTATAAAATATGATAATTAGGTAGGTTCCCAACCAATTCATGATATAAATCACAATTCCTTGATCATTGGGTTGGGCAATCAAACATGCCATAGATTATGCTAGTCCTTGTGGACACCCAATCTTTGCCACTAAAATATAGGACCACGCCTAAGGTTCGCTGCGTCTTATGACTCAGAAAACTCAAACCATTGTCAATAGTACGATTTAGGGACAAATTGGTATTGGTCAGTCTGGTAAAGCCTAGTCCTGCCAATACCGTTTAAGCCCTTTGGGTCTATACTTTACAATGGGAAGCAAATTTTAGACTTAAATTATTATTAAGGATTTTAGCAAGTTTAAGTGAATAACTGTCAAATGGATTCCTCCATTGAAAATTCCCCAGAGGGAGGGTGAAGCGAACTCTCTTAAATACCCTTACATGTTAGGCTCTTATTGCTTTGGTGACAAGAATAAACAATAGATCCTCCAAATTAGTCCAACACTTTAAATATGCTTTAAGGTAAGCTTTGAGTAAATGATTATCTAGATGTCTTCACAGCTTTTCCTTTTGGCTATAAAAAGATAGTGAGTGAAGGAAGACACCAAATCATTATCTAACTCTGGTAATACCTTTGGTTAAATTACCTTTAGTTTGGAAAGTTTTATTAACCCCTTGGTCCCAACCTACTTGTATCTTTTATAATGTCTTTTATTATAAACAAGTGATTTATATTTATTAGCCTTAAAGGTAATAAATCTCTAAGTTCATCACAGAATAATTACTTAGCTAAGGGATAAGCAATACACTCTCTATTTCTTAGAAAGTCTCTAGATGCTTGCACCCTAAAATAATCATGTCAATTCTAATCATACATATAATCATCAAGCATATGAGTTTTAATATGTGGGAATTATTATAGGCATGAAATAACTTTGATTAATTTTTAATTATGATATTGCATTTTATTTTATTCAAATAAATTTACTATTCACGTTTTTCTACAGACATGTAAAATTCAAATGCAATTTCACAATTTAAATCTTAACCGAATCATGCAAAACTTGTGCCTAAAATTAATTTCAGGGTGTTAGCTTCCCAACGAGCTTTTAAACACCCAATTCCGAGTTCAAATGAGTGAGAACTAATCAAAACAAAAACGACGCGCTGATACCACTGTTGGGAAGCGGCCGCGAGTGCGCAGCGGAAAATCAAAATTATTATGCCGCTTTCCCTTTGCCCAAGACCCATTTGTTTTGATTATTCTACAAGCCTAGGCATGTTACTATATATTCTAAGCATAAAACTCTTAAAACATGCAAAGAACATAAACCTAAACATGCTAACTATCATAAGAACTCTAATTAAAATAAAGAAAGAAAAAGACTTACTTGAACCGAAGACTCCTCGAGTCCTCCCTCAAATCTACAAGCTTCTCTCGAACTCAGCAAGCTCTTCCACGTTCCAAAAATCCACCCAAGTGTGTGACCTCAAAAGATGCACACACCAAAGCCAAAACTCAACGGCAAGACTACGCCTTGAGTGCACGGGTATTTTTCCATTGGTGCTAGCCTAGGCAAATACCTCAAAAATTTTAACTCGAGGTTCCTCTAGTCAATTAGACTTAAGGATCCTCAAAATCAGTGGCTTACTCTTTAAACTTTAGAATTGCTCACTTATATAAACCTAAGATATGAAAGGTTTGGTGTAAAAATTTGTGAAGAATTCTTTGGGTTTATATAGTGCTCAAAAGACAACAAAATTAATTAAGAATCTGATGTGGGATAAAAGTTAATTTAATCTTAGCCATTGGATCTTAATTTAGTGGTTTAATGAGATTATAAAACCCTAATAAGAGTTCGGGCCGAATTGGAATTCAAAACAAATAACCAAAAAAATTATATTCACATTACTATTCACGTGAATAGTAATTTTTTTTAATTTTTTTTATTCCAATTCCCAAAGTGCCCCCATCTTCATTCACCAATCCCTAAGCCACTATGGAACCTCATAAATGATCTGTTCAATAATTAAACACATTGAACCATTTATGAACAATTCATAGAGCAATCATATATGCTGTTATATTTGTATTGTGCACTGTTAACCATTGATTTTGACTTTGTTATGTGTGACCTTTTGGGTTCCCCTCAAGTTGACATGAAATGAATCATGAAAATTTAATCGAACATAAATTATCCCCCGATCAGATGGTCGTTCGATTTCAATGACCAAGGTTGACATCTAGCAACATGCCAAGGCCCTCAAATGAGAAGGAAAGATACATATACCCATTCTGTATGTGATTTACATATGATACGATCCCTCACCTCACTGTATCCCCACCTATTTACCTAGGGTACGGAAAGTGTCTACCCATATGGTTAAAGGTATGATGTTGATAGTGTCATGAATCGTGCTAACCCCAGAATCTCACATGATTCTCCATTGTGGCCACAGTCTCAATCACTGATCACACATATCAACCCGCGAACTGGAATACTAATTTTATAAGAAAATATTATCCAAGCGAGTGGTGATTCTCTGTTGTATCTTTACAAACTCCATGTGTTTCAAAAAATGACCCAATCATACCTTTATGACCAGATCTTTTGAACCGGGGAATGAGAATGTCAAAGTTATTTGATCCACACATAAGATTGTAAAGACTGTTGTATCTTTACAAACTTCATGTGTTTCAAAAAATGACCCAATCATACCCTTATGACCGGATATTTTGAACAAAAGAAGGAGAATGTCAAAGTTATTTGATCCCACATAAGATTGTAAAGACCTCAAGTCAAAGGACTAGTCATATAATCGATACATGAAAGTTCTCACAGACACATGGATAAACACTCCATATGAAAACTTTCGACGGTTAGTTCGATGGACACGAGCAACTCATGCATCCATGTGATACACCAAGCGGACGGATCTCCGCTAGTAGCTTATGAGATCGGCTACCCCACTTAAGGGCAGATAATATCATCATGCTAGTCTCGTCGCTTTGTGAACGCCCATATTATTCACAAAACTATGACTATGAACATTTAAGAGTAATGATTCTCATAAGGTGTGGAAGTCATCGTCTTATTACTCAAAGGGCTTTATTACAGTGTTGATGATTCATATAAGTTATGTAAGACACGTATAATAAAGATTGTCATTTTATTAATTAATGAAAATATTACAAATACATGTACATATAGCCCATCCACAAGTTGGGTATAGGGCATATCCCTAACACGCTTCACTGTAATCTTCCCTCGTCAATTATTTTTGTAACGCCACCCTAGTGGATTTAATATTGACCTCAATCGGTAGTACGACCTCTTGACCATACACTAGTTGGAATGGCGTGATCGAGGTACCCGTTCGGGGTGACGTTCTACAAGCCCATAGATCTTGACTTAAACATTCATCCCATTCTCTAGCATTATCTGTTATCATCTTTCGGATCAATCCTTTAAGGATTTTGTTGGATGACTCTGCCTGACCATTTGACTGGGGGTAGTATGGAGTAGTGTTTACTAACTGGACCCCGTATTCGGTCAGGAAGCCTTTAACATTTTCACCATTCAGAGAGGTACCGTGATCCACCATCAATGTCTGAGGGATACCGAACCGATGGATAATATGCTCTTTTATGAACTTGATGATTTGTTCTTGAGAAATCTCTAAACCCGGAATTGCTTCCACCCACTTGGTGAAGAAATTTGTGGCGACGATGAAGAAAGTGTGTCTTTTTCTAGATGTGGGATAGATTTTTCCTATTAAATCAATCGCTCATCCCATGAATGGCCATGGCTTAATAATAGAGACCATTTCGGTCGCTGGTGCTCTTTGAATGGACCCATGCTTCTGACAAGCAACGCATCCTTTAGAATACAGTACGCATGATTCTCCCATTTTCAGCGAATAATATCCACTCCTTATGATCAACCATCTCATCTTTATCCCGGCCTGGTGAGCCCCACATACCCCTTCATGTATTTCGACCATAATAGTCTTGGATTCCGATGGCCCTACGCATTTCAATAACAAACCATCTTGGCATTTTTTGTATAATACATCTCTTGATACTACATAGTTCAAGGATTTTAGTTTTAGCTTCCGGTCTTTCCCACTTTCTGGTTGCTTTGAGAATTCTCTGATCTCTCTTCTCCAATCGTCCTCATTTTGATTTTGGATTTCTGTAGCCATAACGTCCATTACGTTCTTCTACCTTACCAGGTCTGGTTTGACCTCTTCTCTCCTATATATGCATTCTATGCTTGTCTGTTTATATCCTAAGGCTACTTGGGCTAATTCATTGGCCATCTCATTCTTCGCCCTTAGGACGTGCTCCAGCTCTACGAAGTCAAATTGATCTAGCAGCTCTTTGGCTATATCTGACAGTGCCATGACTGACGGACTCTGGCACTTAAAGGCTCCATTCACATGCTGGATCACTAATTGTGAATCCCCCTTAACAGACACATGTGTCACTATCATATTAAGGAGTATTTCCAACCCAAATATCAAAGCCTCGTATTCGGCCTGATTGTTGGTGCAACATTCGACCAACTTGATTATGAAATGGAATAGTTCTCCCAACGGGCTGACCAATACTATTCCCATTCCTGCTCCTTTTGATGTGCTAGACCCATCAACATACATCATCCATGGCTTTAAACTGCACTCGTCTATTTCCATTTCCATTTCTTTCGTGATTCTTAAACACGGGTGATCGGCCAAGAAATCCGCAAGGGCCTGATTTTTTACGGCTTTTTGGGGTTCATGTCGTATGTCGAATTCTGACAATGATAGGGACCAAAACCCAACTCTTTGATGCAAAATGGGACGAGAAAACATGTACTTCACTATATTGATTTTTGTAATTAAATACACAGTCGTCGGCCTAAGGTAGGCGCGTAATTTAGTATATGTGAAATACAAAGCCAAACACAACTTCTCCATTGGAGAATAGTTACATTCATATTGCAACAATTGTCTGCTGATATAATAAATGGTTCTTTCGACATCCGTACTGTTATTCTGAGCGATCATTCCAACTATGAATTGCTCTTCAGCGGATATGTAAAGCTTCATTGGTCATCCTAGCACAGGGGGTACCATCACCGGTGGCTGTCATAAATAATTCTTCAGGTTCTCGAAGGCTTTTTGATGTTCCTCGGTCCAGACGAATTTGTCTTTTTTCCTTTAACCTTAGCAGAAATGAGAAAACTTTAATTTTTCCTGGGCTTCTAGCTCCTTGCTAATGTAAGTGATGTGTCTGTCGTCCTCACTTCCCAAGTTCACCTCGTCCAAAACGTCTTGCATTCTTGTAATGTTTGCCTTATGTCGTCCATTCAGAGCGTATTCTTCTTCCTCATTTGGTCGTTCGTTCATGTCACTCCCTTCCATCAAACAATTCATTCCACATTCCTCTCTTACTCTATCTTCCGTTTGATGTGTTAATAATTTCTCCCTCAAGGCCAAAATTACGGCATGAGTATCGGCTTCACCTTCCTGTTCCGTTACATAGGCCATTAAGCTGGCCTTAGTGGCCGCAAGCGCGACTTGTTCTTTACTTTGTTCGCTCTTCTCCATTTGAACTGCTGGTTTCATGACCATGTGTGGGCCCTCCGAAGGCCACTATGATTGGCCTCATTTGTGCGAATAAGTCATTTAACAGATCTATGGTGTACGGTTCGTCATTTTTGGACACTATAGTCGAATCCTCTGCTTCATTTAATACTCCAGTTGGCCCGTAATTTCCTTCATACATGAAATATTCGGCCGAATTTGTCTCTACTATGAAGGGCCTATGATCGGCCTGTACTACTTCTAATTCATCTTTCTGATTCCAAAAAACCAGACATTGATGAAGGGACGAAGGAATGCATCGGCTGTCGTGGATCCAATCTCGTCCTAAGAGTATGTTATATGTTTTTGGCCCGTCTATAACGAAAAACACTATTGTCCTAGTAGTGCTTCCCACATGTAAGTCCAGTGGGACAACCCATTTGGCTGTCGTTGCCCCTCCATTGAAACTTGTAATCACCACTTCTGTAGGGATGAGATCGTCCTCCAACTTTGCTAATCGTCCCAGCATCCTAACTAAGATGGCGTTGATGGCCGCTCCATTGTATATTAACACCTTAGTGATAAGTATTCTGTTTGCCTTTGCTTTTACATACAAGGGTCGAAGATGTTTTGTCATTTTTTGTGGTGGTTTTGGAAACGTCACTTTCCCTGACATTTCTAATTCCATCGTTTGCTAAACACTTGTATTTACTTGAGGTGTGACTCCTCCTCTTTCTCCCATCCAGAAGCTGGCAACGTGATCGGCACATCACGAGAGGCATTACTGAAGAACATCCTCCGTTTTTCTACTTTGGTCATGACCCGTTTTACTTTGGGTTTTCCGTATAGGACGAGGTATGGAGATCGCCCAAAATTTTCTCCTAATGTTCCCACTGTAAGATTTCCAGCTTTGTATAATTCTCTGAGAAGCTGATTTTACGTTGTCCCCCTTCTTCGTGCTTCGGTTCTGATATCCATCTCTTATTCTATATCGGTCAGTTCCTCATCTGAGGCCTCTCTGTCAGTTATTGTGAGTGTTGCGAATTCCATCTGGTCCCCGTTGTAGACATCTTCACTCCTTCCAGAGTTCTCATTATTGCCCCCTTGAAATTTTTCAGACAACAGGTAATGATTAGCCACAACCAGAGACATGCTGCCAAACTGAATAACAATGGGGGGTTCTTCGTCATCTGTCTCATCCTATTTTTATCGGTCAAATTTGGTACGCTCTTTACAGTTCGTATCGATCTATTCTCTGCCACCAATATCCTTAATGCTCGCCTCCAGTTTTCCCTTGCATGGGTATTGATTGGAAGACTATGGTCAGTGGTAACTTTCACTCCACTTTACTGGTGCATCATACGGCCATAATTTCTTTGGTGTCGTCTCAATTGCGTCTTTGTCATTTCATCTATAGGCGGATAGTTCTTCCCTGGCCGATGGTATGAATATGGCCGATGGTACGAATGCCATACGTTGGGCCGATGAATTTTCGGCCTAAATGTCCTTATATTTTGGACGAAGTTGGAATGTTCTCCATAAAACCTCGATGCGAAGGTTCTTGGCTGCCATGCTCTGGCTCCTTCTTCACTGGCCTCTCACAGGTATCTTCCAGCTCTTTCATCCACTCTATACTTTACAATGTACACACAAATTTTACGGAACCCTTTTTTTCTTGGGACGCTTCGATCCTTTCAAGAGCACTAGGACGATAACCATCTTGGTCTTCATCTAGAACCAGCTTGAATTTTGGAAAATTCATTTTGGTGAGGTTCGAGTTGATCATATTCAATTCCAACGGCTTTGGAAAAGGATTTTCATCCACTGCCATCTTCTTCTCGAACATTATTCGTCCAGATTCTATGGCGTCCTACAAAATGTTTCGAAAAAAAAGGCAATTGTTAGTTGAATGAGACCATGCATTATGCCATTTACAGTACCTTTTGTCACCGATTTGTCCAGGACTTGGCAATCTGTGGCGGTCACTCAGCCTAATTTGCTTATCTTTATATAATTGATTGAATATGGCATCGACCTTTGAGATGTCAAAAGAGAAATTCCTACTCTTTTTGTCATCCTCTACTTTGGCCTGGGGTTCAGCCCACGTCTTGCAGACGTACGTCTTCCCTTTAACTAATTTGGCCAAACATAAGTCGGCCGATTCGATGTCTACTTCGCCTATTTCATAGTTAGTATTCCTGTAATAGGTTCCCTTGCTAGAATTCTTCATTTTCTCTTCCTCCCTCAATAACTGTTCATATCGCACCACACTAGTGGTGAGTTGGGGGAGGTCCCATAATTCTCGATCTTGAAATTTCTTTTTTAGATCGAAATTGAGACAGCATTGAGCGATTCTCACAAACTCCTTTTCTGGTAAAGGCACGTAGCATTGGCCTCGAGCCGCTTTGAACTTTTGTAAGAACGTTTCGACCCACTCTCCTGGGAACTGCCTTAAATTTTCCAAATCGGCCAAGGCCACTTCAGATTCGGCCTTATAAAATTGTGCATGGAACAACTGTTCCATTTGGCGCCAAATTTCCACCGAATTAGGTGGCAGGCTGACATACCAAGAAAAAACTACTCCTGACGACGAGCCGTTGAATAATCTCAACTTGTGGAAATCGTTTGTCTCCCCACACTGAATGGTAAATCGCCCTATGTGTTCTATGGTAGAAACTTACCCAGACCCTGTAAACGGAGAAAAATATGGTATTTGTGTAGTTCCTAGGCCACAGATATGCTACATCAATCCAATCTGGATACGACTTTTGATATCTTGGCTGAATTGGCCTCACCCCTAAACCGAATTGATTTTGAAGAAGAATCTAGGTCATCTGTTCTCTCAGCATATCATTTCCATTGAATGTCATCGCTATGGTTGGTGGTTGTGGTCCTCTCACGAATGGGACATAGTCATGACCTTGCCCCAGTGAACCTTGGGGACCTTGAGGCAACACTATTTCATGTTGCACTATGTTTGGTCCTAAGTGTGGGCCATTGCCTCCAGGACTTATTCCCCATCTGAGTATCGTAGGGGCAGTAACCCCTTGTGGATGAACATTGCTTGGACCAGCCTCATGACTGCTTGGTGCAGGAGGAGGTATAGTCCATGGTGGCGATGTCCCCCCATTCATACATTTGGCCATTAACCTATTCAATGAGCTCAAGTGTTTGGCCATATTTTCATAATGCAGATTCCATGTATACCAACCATGTTTGGACACTGGATGTACTGAAAGACATTGTGCCTATTGGTAGCAAATGGGTCTTCATGGTGAAGACAAACATGGATGGCAACATACAAACGTACAAAGCTAGGCTTGTAGCGAAAGGGTATCGTCATCAACATGGTGTTGATTACGACGAAACCTTTTACCCGTTGCCTTGATTAAATCCATTCAGATAATGCTACATATTTCGTTTATGAAATATGGCAGCTGGAAGTCAAAACCGCTTTCTTTAACATGAAACCTTTTAGAGGATGTTTACAACATCCTGACGGTTTTATCGTGCCGAAACATGCAAACAAGGTTTACAAGTTTATTCGATTCATTTATGGATTGAAGCAATCATTGTGTTCTTGGAACCAACGTTTTGATAAGATCATATTAGAATATGGCTTCATTCAAAACGAAGATAATTCTTGTGTGTATAAGAAGGTTAGTGGGAGCGCACTGACATTGGGTGTCCTACACATTGATGATGTATTATTTCTTGGAAATAACATTCCCATGTTAACAATCGGTGAAAACTTGACTTTCATTAAAATTCTCCATGAAAAACTTGGGAGATGCAACCTTTATTTTAGGAATAAAGATCTACTGGGATAGATCTAAAAGTTGTTGGCACTCTCCGAGAACCCGTACATTGAAAGATATGTACGCGACCTGGTGTCTCATATGCTTTGAGCATGTGGAGTCACTATCAGGCCGATCCAGGCGATGGTCACTGGATTGATGTTAATAACATCCTTAAGTATCTTAGACGAACTAAGGATGCTTTATTAAGCTATGGAGAAGGGGACCTTGAAGTGACTGAGTTCACCGTTGCAAGTTTCCAAACCGATAAAGACGACTTTGAGTCGTAATAAGGGTACGTAATTTTGTTTGAACAACGGAACAGTGAGCTGGAAATCTTCCAAGCAGATATTGTTGCTGATTCAACAAAAGTGGAAAACATTATTGCGGCTGAGGAAACAAAAGAAACATTTTGGATCTATAAAATTTCTAATTGTATTAGGAGTAGTTCTGTTAGCACCTTAGCTAGGCTACAATGCAGGCTAAGGAATTACGGTCTCATCATTGATCCAAGTATGTACTTCGACGATTTTATCTTATTCATAAGATCATACATCGTGGCGATGTGATGATCGAATAAATCGTATCAGATGATAACTTTGTAAATCCGCTGCAAAAGCGATAACTCAGCATAAGCATGAGCGACCCGTACATAGTTCAGGTGTTAGACATTTGAGTGATTGGCTATAGGCCAAGTGGGATATTGTTGGACAATTATGACCCATAACATCACTATGTTGTAAAGGACATGGTGTTCTTGTACAAAATTAACTATGTGATAAAGGAAATTGCTCTTTTATCATTTTGTAATTGGATTACTTAGATATATAAATGATAAAAGTCCATATGATTAGTACCAGATTAATAAGATATGAGACAATATTAATCCATGAAAGGTTTAATCATTAAATATCCCTAGTCATAGTATTATCGAGACTGGACATCGATAATGCGGAATAGGCTAGTATTGCACTTGTGCGCGTTATGGAAGCTTAACGGCATAGTTCTCATATATTTAAGTATTAGATACTTATGCAAGTGTGATGTGAGGTTCTATTTTCCGATGGTACGGGAACAGCTTCGCGCTGGATAGACCCCTCGGAATCACATTGGTAGTATGACTATGTGTCTATGGGAATTTGAATCAGGGTAGGTGTATTTGGTCTTAACTTGAGACTTGCATCACTAATACTTGCGACAATCAGTATACTTTGGTTTTGGTCGTCCGGGGCTTTAACAAGTTCTGTGTACGCCTCTTCTGGGTATACTGAGAATCGTAGTATGTTGCGTGTGATGTCAAGATGGAAGTATCACTTCAGTCATATGGAGATGATGATCACGTAGGATACAGAACTAATACTCTTAAGTACTGCAGTCATCGGGATAGTATGACTAGGTCATGATTATCCAATTATAGAGACTAGTTGCCAGTGATCCGATATATGCTTCGTACGGGGCAGACACAATTCCAGCCTCAAGCCTAGCATATGACATATGATACTGGATCGTAATACGCAATGCCTAGTATACTATGCCTGATAAAGATTATATATTCCTTTAAAGAATATTTCTAGAGAATTGAGTAGACACGTTGCTTTGCTAGAAGTCATCATTTCTTGTAAATCGGTAAGAACGTGGTACCAGGTATGCACGTGTTCGGATAGTCCGATGACCGTATTTACTACCAACATATCCAGGGATCTCTTGGGTCGCTTCCCAAATATTCACCGATGAGATTTGACTCGTACATAATTTATCTGAGATTAATTATGAAAGAGAAAATTAATCTGGGATTAATTATGGCAAGAATTAATCTAGGATTAATTATCAGAGAAAGAATTAATCTGGGATTAATTCATGAAGAATAGAGAACGCGATTAATTTGAAATTAATCGGTAAAATAAATTTAATAGTTAAATTAGATTTTTCTATTTAATTTATTTATTTGGGCTAAAATAATATATTGTATATATTAAATGAAATTGGATTTCAACGCAAAATTAAATTGGATTTTAATTCAAGTGAACAAATTATTTTGGAATTAATTCGCAATCGACTTTCGTGATAATTTTATGAGGCATTATTATTTAATTAAATTGGATTTAATTACGTCACGACAGAAAGTTCGTTTAATCGGATTAAACGTAAACGAGCCCGAAGTGTGTTGTCTAATCCCACTTGAATTTTGAATTTAATTGGGTGGGACCCACCACTCACATCACTTGTCAAAATGATGGTGGTATTTGCAAAAACGTAAAGGGTTTTGACAAAACCACTTGCCTTTATCTAACATGGTTTTTGAAAACCATATTTAACACACATTTGTTTTTGAAACAAGTAACTATTCATTCTCTCCTAAAACTCTCTCAATTGCCGAACACAGTGGACCTTGTAGGAGAAATTTTTTTCTTTCATTTTGTTCAAAGCTAGCACTTAAAGGGGTCAAGTAACCCCAGAAATAAAGTAAATGCTGAAAATTAAATGCTGTAAATTCAAAATGTAAAAGTACAATAAAAGAAATTTCTGGGGTTAGAGGATCCACTTTTATATTTCAAAATTAGAAATCTCTCTTATTGTCAATATTTACCAATGAATTATATTTAAACCGACCATATAGGCGGTGATATCATTGGTCCAAAGTCCAACCGACCATATAGGCAGTAACAAAATCATATAAACCCACCATATAGGCGGTAACAAGGTTAGCACATAAACCGACCATATAGGCGGAAACTAAGTCCAATAATTTAAAACCAGCCATATAGGCGGTAAATAAGGTTGTCACCTAAACCGACCATATAGGCGGAAACTAATTAATCCAAATTTTAATTACAATAAGAGAGATTAATCTAATTTATTATATTAAAAGTCTTACTTTTTCACCCCCAGCAGAATAAGATTACCTGCTCATGCTCTAAATGAAAACACACAAAATTTTATTAATTAGATAAAAAGAAAATACAAGAAAACTTAAAGTAATACACAAGACACATTCCTTTAGGTTTACATGAAGAAATTCCTCCAAAGAAATCATGAAAAATTTACAAAGTTAAGCTTGGTATTTATAGGAAAATCTAAAGGCTTCCACCAATTTCTCCACCAATTGCTCCACCAATAGCTCTACCAAACATGGCACCAAACATGGCATCAAACATAGCACCAAACATGGCACCAAACATGACACCAAACATGTAATCATGTTTGGTGGAAGTTTGACAGTTTTTACTTTTTTATTTTATTAATTTTATTTTATATTTTGAAAATGACTATAGTAATTACACAAATACACTAGATTATTTATCAATTTCGGCCTTCAAACTTCAGAATTCGAAAATATTTAAATCTTCAAAGTTGTATATTTTTGTGTCTTCTTTAATCTAGTACTTGAATCAGCTCAATCGGATATCAGATGAAAACGTTATGGCTAGAATACGAAACTTACGCAAAACTAGATTTTATGACTGCACTTCGTGACGCGTATAGTAAATTTCCGTTTTCGCCATTTTTCTCCGAATTTCATCGTTTTAGCCTCGAGTTGATTCCATTAAATCCCAATACTTTATTTATCTGCAAAACACATAAAACACATCAAAACGTTCATCAAACCCGAGAAACTAAACAAAATATTAGGTAAAAATGGCGGTAAATATTGATATATTTTCCGCTCATCACATCCCCAAACCTAACATTTTGCTAGTCTTCAAGCAAAATAACAAAATAAAATACAAGTATCAAATAAAATTAAAATAAGCCACTTTCGTAGGGATCACGGTTGCATTTAGCGCATGCAACAAGCCTTTAAACCTCTAGGTGTCCCTAGTGGACGAGTTGTAGTCTCGTGAGGGTTTACACGACGATACCCAGAAACGTCTTATAAAAGTAAAAACATAGTAAAACTAATGCACACAAAAGCAAAAAGATAAAAGAATAAAGAAGTTAGTGACTAACCAGGTGAAACTTCTACTCTGAGTTAGTAGTTGTTTTCTTTCTTTCTAAATTACCGAATAAGTAAATTCTCCGATTATTTTTACCATTCTTCATATACACAACCAAAAAAATATTAATCAACTCATTTTGCCCACAATAGTCACAAGTGCAGTTGAGAAGAGAGTAATATTTTTGTTCTAAAGTTTTATCAGAATTCACACCTTTTTGTAGCAATGGAATTTATTTATTTTTTTGATTTTTCTGAATTTTTTTTATTTTTTTTATTTATATACAATATCTTCTGTCTATGTAGCGAGCTTTGGGCCAGTGGCTTCCAAACCAGTTGGCTTTATGGCACTAGGTGTTAAGACACCCCTACAGACTTAATTACTCAGACTTCAGATATATATATATATATATATATATATATATATATATTATATATATATATATATATATATATATTGCAACATCTTCGATCCATGCAGCGAGCTTTGGGCCAGTGGCTCCCAAACCAGTTGGCTTTAGGTGTTAAAACACCCATACAGACTTAATAACTCGGATCTCAGAAGTTTTTTTTTTTTTTTGCACACTTTTTTTTACTCCATTGCCATTTATAGATGTTTCCTCCAATTAAACTAGAGCACTGAATATTACAAACTTTTCAATTACAGCTCATGTCCGTATGTTACCATGCATGTTGATAATACCTGTCAACTGAGCATATGTAGATTCATTTTAGTCAGTTTTATGGAGAATTCACAAATTAAATAATTTAAAAGGAAATAAACAAAAATTAACTTGTTCCGAAATAGGTTTGAGATACGTCTCAGGAGTGGAAACTCCTTACACAGCTATCTCTCACCAATTTCACCCGATTAATCAAATTAAAAACACAAAGCATAAAATTTTTTTTTGATTTTTGTAAAAATTTTCAATTTTTTTGTATTTTTCGAAAATTTTTGGTCTAATAACAAAATAAAAACAAGATATTATTCTCCTCCCCCAAGCCTAAATGAGACATTGTCCCCAATGTCTTAAACAGAAGAGTTTAGAAGATAGTACCTGGTTAGTAGAAATACATAAAACTAAAGGTTGAGATCCAGATTTATCTTACGCTTCTTACCACGATCATCATCAGACCATTTTATCTTGGAAATGATAGGGTCAATTTGCGGTTCAAAGGCTAAGATTTGATAAAGTAAATCCTGGGCAGTTCTGGCAGTGACTAGGAGATCTTTCAGAGGTTTTGTCACGAACCCATTTCTCCGGTTGTCATCAAGAAACACACATAGAAATCATAAAATCCATCAACGTTAAACAATCCAATCGATTTCTGGTGTATGTTCAGGTTCGCCCAAGATAAAACTGTATAAATTTCCTCCATTGTGCCCAAGCCACCTGACAAAGCAATAAAAGCATTTGCATGGTTAATCATTTCCACCAGTCGTTTAGACATTCATGGCATGATCAGTTCCTCTCCATTTGATGATTCTATCAGATTTGCCTCTGCCAAGGGTTTTGGGATGATTCCCAAAACTGGACTGCCTCTATCATGTGCGGCCTTTGAAATAATTCCCATCAGTCCAAGATTACCTCCGCCGTATATCAAGTGCATATTTTTCTCAGCAATGACTCGACCCAATTCATGTGCTACTTCTATGTATTGTTGCTTAGTACCTACACTAGTACCGCAAAACACACATATGTTTTCAACTCGTCTTCTAGAAGTAGCTTCCAATTTTTTATGTATTTCTTTCTCAGATCTGGATGTCTTCAAGAGTGCAATGATGAGTTGAATTTATAGAACCTGAAAAGGGTGAGTAAAAATAATAGCACTAGTACATGCCAAATGACAATTATTAGTTAAACAGTAAAATAAATCGTGATAGTAAAAAAGGTCTGGATATTGTCGGAGAAAATAACAAAACAAATCACAATTATTAGGAAAAGACAAAGAGATATAATATTTACAAGAAAAGTAGCGGCTTGATTGACGTCTATGCGTCAACGACAAGCTTCTCATCCAATTTTCTTATAAATTGGAAACAGGGTATTTTTGAGTCAGATTCCCGAGACTTAATTGTTGTCTTTATTTTTGAAATTGTGTATATAACACGCGAATCTCATGATATACATATCCACTGGGATGCGTCTCAAGAGTTTTAGATATGTCATCCAAAGACTCCTTACTCAAGCCATCCCTAATGAAATTAATCTTATCTTCACGGTTATCAGACATCATTCCTAAAGAACGACAACGAGTATAACAAAACATACGAGCACATTTGTAACAAACACACATTCTTTTGGCTCTTCTCTTTTTAGCATATGTGCTCCTTCCTAAAACAGACAGATGAGAAATAAAAGGATCATGAAACTCACATGCCAATCGGACCCGTGCTTCAATAATCCAACGAATGTCATTAGGAATACATTTGATCATCAGTAATCTCATCCGTTCCAAACGATTGTAAAATTTCATCAGAGATTTTTGAGGGATAGAAGGAAATCGCTTGTGAAGATTTGCGAGAACTTCTTCCATCCTGAAATGACTCAACCTGCAAAAACTAAACACACAAAATTAAATCACACCAAATCACAATATATACACAAATTGCATGGGTTGCCTCCCTGCTAGTGCTAAGTTTAACGTCGTCTGCTAGACGTGACTGTCCGAACGTTAGGCTGGATCTGAAAGTGTGACATCTTTTTTTCTCGCTCAAATGATTCTCCCCAGTAGTGCTTGACACGCTGACTGTTCACCTTGAATGTGTTGTTGGACTTGGGGTTGTAGATTTCAACAACTTCGTAGGGCAACACCTGAGTAATTATAAAGGGGCATGACCATTTTGATTTCAGTTTCCT
>SKCR01010315.1:0-22626 GCA_019454045.1 Zanthoxylum bungeanum | reverse complement strand
CCCCCTCGTCCTCTGGGAATATTCATTTATTTACTTGTCATAAGAAATATTAGTGGTAAATTCAAGGACTTGTGTTAATTGGTACTACTGTCCAATATAACAACGAGTGAATACTTAGTATATCACTTGAACAAGATCATTCGTTGATCGTTGTACAATTGGTCTTTTGTAGACTTATTGATTGTTATTGGTTTTTCCAGTTACATATAGCTAGCGGAAATATCGCAGTACCGGTCGCTCATAGAGAAAAATCGGAAAAGTTTGGTGGTGCAAACTTTAAACAATGGTAGAGCAAAATGTTGTTCTACTTGACAACGCTGTAGTTTGCTAAATACTTCAAAGATCCTCCGGATCCCATGGAGGGTGAAACGGAAACAGTCAAGCAACTATGAGAAGAGACTTGGTCGTCAGGCAACTTATTGTGCAAGAACTACCTCTTGGGAGGACTTGACAATACCCTGTATAATGTGTACCAAGGCATGGTTTCTACGAAGATTCTTTGGAAATCTCTAGAGAAGAAATACAAAATCGAGGATGTCGGGCAAAAGAAATTTGTCGTGGGTAGGTTCCTAGATTACAAAATGGTAGATTTAAGAACGGTAATGTCTCAGTTGAGTGAACTATAATTGATCATTCATGAAATATTGGATGAAGGAATGAAACTCTGTGAGACGTTTCAAGTTGCCTCCATCATAGAAGGACTTCAGGAGCTATCTGAAACATAAAAAGAATCAGATGAGTCTTGAAGACCTTATGGTTCAATTGAGGATCGAAGAGGACAACATGAAGTCCGAGAAGGCCAGTTACAAAACTATGGAGTCTAAGGACAACATCGTCGAAGGTGGAAAGGGTAGCAAAAAGAGAAAAAACAGTGGAGCTGATTCTTCCTAAGAAAATAAAAAGTTCAAGGGGAAGTGTTACAACTGTGGAAAAAACGGTCATATGGCAAAGGACGACAGAAACAATAAGTCTCAGAACAAAGGCAAGAAAAAGAAAAATGAGGCCCATGTCATTGAAGATGAGCAGTTAACTGATGAGATCTCAGATATGAACCTCTCAGCAATTGTAACAGAAGCCAATTTGGTTGGGAATTCGAGAGAATGATGGGTAGACACTGGGGCTACTCGTCATATATGTGCTGATAGCAAGATGTTTTCCTCGTATTAGAAAGTCGATGGTGGCGATCATATGACTACGGGAAACTCGTCTACCACTATAGTGGTTGGACAAGGCACATTGGTTCTGAAGATGACATCCAGAAATGAGCTTACACTGAAGAATATTTTGCATGTTCCTGATATTTGGAAAAACTTAGTCTCGGGCTATCTCCTTAGGAAGAATGGTTTTAATCTTGTATTTATTTCTGACAAGTTTATATTGACCAAGAATGATGTTTATGTAAGAAAATGATACCTCACTGAGGGTCTTTTCAAGTTCAATGTAATGACTGTCAATCGACACAGTGCTAATAATAAAGCTACAACTTCCGCTTATATTATTGAGTCACAAAATGTATGGCATGTGAGGTTATGACATGTTAATTATGATACGATGCGTAAATTAATTAACATGGACCTTATACCTAAATTTGCAATTGATAACCAACATAAATGTGAGGCATGTGTTGAAGCAAAAATGCATAGAACATCATTTCATTCCATAGAACGAAGTTCTGAACCCTTGGAACTTGTACACACTGATGTGTGTGATATGAATATTGTGCAAATAAGAGGCGGTAAAAAGTACTTTGTCACTTGTATTGATGAGAGCACAAGATTCTGTTATGTGTATTTGCTGAGGAGTAAATATAAAGCTATTGAGAGCTTTATACACTATAAGAACGAAGTTGAAAATCTATTTGGCATGAAAATCAAAAGAATCAGGAGTGATAGAGGTGGTGAATATGTATCACTATTTGGTGAATATTGTTTCAATAATGGAATTATTCACGAAACTATTGCTCATTTTTCGCCTAAAAAAATGGGATTGTTGAGCGTAAAAACCGAACGTTGAAGGAAATGATGAACGACATGTTGACAAGCTCCGGTTTACCCCAGAACTTATGGGGTAACCTTGCATTTCACCAACTATGTTCTGAACAAGCTACCTCACAGAAGATTGGACAAGACACCATATGAATTGTGGAAATGTCACATACATTCATACAAATATCTGAAAGTGTGAGGGTGTCTTGCCAAATTAATGGTTCCTAAACCTAAAAAGGTTAGAATAGGACCTAAAACTGTTGATTGTATATTCATTGGATATGCTCGCAACAGTAGTGCGTATCGATTCTTGGTACACAAGTATGAAATTCCTGACATCAATCCGAATATGATAATTGAGTCAAGGAATGCAACATTTTTTGAAGAGATATTTCCTTGTAAGGAAAGACAAAGAATGAAGTCTCTCAAAAGAACTATTGAGATTGTCAAAGACAGTGATCAGGTTGACCAATAGTCAGATCAACATGGAAATGTTAGGGCAAATGAACCTCGACGTAGCAAAAGAGCTAGAACGTCTAATCATTTGGACCCGATTTTCTAACATACTTGTTAGAAAATGAGCCTCAAAGCTATAAAGAAACAATGTCTTCTTTGGAGACACCTTTGTAGAAAGAGGCTATCAACAGTGAGATTGACTTCATCCTACAAAATCATACTTGGGAGTTGGTTGATCTTCCTCCAGGTTGTAAGCCACTGAGCTACAAATGGATATTCAAACGGAAGATGAAACCGAATGAATCAGTGGATAAGTACAATGCAAGACTTGTCATAAAAGGTTATAGACAAAAATAAGGCCTTGATTACTTTGATGCTTATTTACCAGTGACTCGTATCATGTCAATAAGAATGCTCATAGCCATAGCAGCTATATTTAGTCTTGAAATACATCAAATGGATGTAAAGACGACATTCTTGAATGGTGAACTAGATGAAGAGATTTACATGGAACAACCAGAAGATTTTAATATTCCTGGACAAGAACAGAAGATGTGCAAACTTGTAAAATCCTTATACGGATTAAAACAAACACCTAAACAATGATATGAGAAATTTGACAAAGAGATGTTGTCAAGTGTGTACAAAATCAATGAGTGTGATAAGTGTGTGTACACAAAATCAACTCAAAAATGATATGTCATTGTGTGTCTCTATGTAGACGATATGCTGATAATTGGTAGTAATCATGAGATGATTCAGTCTACCAAGAAAGTACTGACTAGCAAATTTGATATGAAAAATTTAGGAGTAGCTGATGTGATCTTAGGAATTAAGATCTCCAGAACATCATAAGGATATATATTATCTCAGACTCACTATGTGACCGGCGTAATCACACGCGTCTAACTCAAGCGCACGTATCGTTCAAGTGGTATAAAAATATCGATCTCACGATGACTTAATTCCTACTGTTGTTACTAATTATTGAATCTATTTATTTACAAGTATCTAATTAAAGAGAGAAGGGAATGATTGTTTAATTGGTTGGTTGAATGTGGATTTGCTAAATAAAAAAAAATAAAAACACAAAAGAAAATAATAAGGAAAATAAACAAAAGACACAAATATCTAGAGTTGTGATTCCGTACAATATTATTCTAAAGATAAATTAATTCTCTTATATATCTGTAATAAATCGGTTTGCTAACCTGGAACACGAAATTATGCAAAAGCCTCTTCCGATTGTCAGATGCAAACATCCAAATAACCCAATTAATCATATGTCTATGTTAACCAAGTTACCTGAATTCATTAAGTTCAAGTTCCAATTATGGCTACCCCCGCCCGACAGGTATATTCTTATCCTGTAAAGAAAATATATTAAAGTGTTATATATCCTCAAGGAATATCGTGAGCTATTGAATCTAAGGCTGAAACCTAAAATCCCTTCGTCAATTTCATTTTAAGTTTACCACATCAATCTTATTGGTGATCAAACAACAAGAAGCATTAAGCTCAAGATTCAATAAACAACTAAAGAATTACCCATTATATAATTAAATCAATTATTAAGCATGTGAATATTGTGTTTTATCACTTCCCTAGAATAAAAATAAAATACTGGGGTTAGGGGATCCACTTTTACTATTTCTAATTTAGAAATCTCCCTTAGGTGGTATCCTGATTAAGTCAGATTTTCAATTAAGTCCAACCGACCATAAAGGCAGTGTTATCATTTGTCCATAAACCAGCCATATAGACAGTAATTATCTGTCACATAAAGACCGTCCATATAGGCGGTGTCACATTATGTCAAATAAATAAAATCATCCATTAAGGCGGTAATCCTTTAATTTAAATTATAATTTCCATATTATAATTAAGGGAGATTGATCTAAACTAAAATAATAAAAGCTTCACCATTCCCCCGGTGGAAATCTAACTACAAAACATAAAAGAAAAGAAAAGAAACTACTACTATTACTGAAAATAAAAATACATAATTTAAATTACAAAAAATAAAAAAACAAGATGCAATCCTTAAATTCCTTACAAAAACCTAAGGAAATCATGAAATTTACAAATGAAATGGCTTGGTATTTATAGGAAAATCTAAGGGCTTCCACCAATTTATCCACTAATTGCTCCACCAAACATGGCATCAAATATGACACCAAACATGACACCAAATCCTCCAACAAACATGGAAGTTTGACAATAATTATTATTTTTTATTTATTTTATTTTATATTTTGAAAATGACTATAGTAATTACACAAAATAAACTTAATTATTCATCAATTTCAGTCTTGCAAACTTCAGAATTAGAAAATATTTAAAACTTCAAAGTTGTAGATCTTTGTGTCTTCTTTAATCTGAAACTTGAATCAGCTCAATCAGATATCGGATAAAAAAGTTATGGCCAAAATATCAAACTTGCGCAAAACTAGAATTTAGGACTGCACTTCGTGACGCGTATAGTAAATTTCCGTTTTCGCCATTTTTTACTCAGTATTTCATCTTTTTAGCCCCGAGTTGATTCCATTAAGTCCAGATACTTTATTTATCTGTAAAACACATCAAAACACATCAAAATGTTCATCAAACCCGAGAAACTAAACAATATATTAGGTAAAAGGGGCGGGAAATAGTGATATATTTTCCGCTCAGCACTATGTTTAGAAGATAATTGAAAAATATAATAAAGGAGATCTAAATGTGGCTAGAACTCCGGTAGACCTAACTCTTCATTTATCAAAGAATACTAGCTCAAGCGTATCGCAACTAGAGTATTCGAGAATTATTGGAAGTCTGATGTATCTCACAAATTACACACAACTTGATATCGCTGAAGCTGTAAACAGTCTTAGCAGATAAACGAGCAATCCAAGACATAACCATTGGAAAGCCATAGTAAGAGTTTTGAGGTATCTGAGAGAAATTTCAAAATATGGTCTGCATTATAAGATATATCATGCTGTTCTGGAGAGATACAGCGATGCTAACTGGATATCTGATACATTGGATTTCAAATCTACGAGTGGATTTATTTTCACACTTGATAGTGCAGCCGTGTCATGGAAATTCTCGAGGCAAACATGTATTGCCCGGTCTACTATGGAATCAGAGTTCATACCATTAGACAAAACAGCGGAAGAAGCGAAATGACTTCGAAATTTCCTGGAGGATATTCAAAATTGGCCCAAACCGATCCCATCGATAAGCATACATTGTGATAGTCAATCGGCTATTGGGAGAGCCCAAAATACAATGTATAATGGTAAGTCTTGACACATACGTCGCAGACATAAAACCATACGACAACTGCTCTCAAGTGGCATAATATCGATCGATTATGTGAAATCAAAGGAAAACCTAACTGATCCACTTACTAAAGGTTTACCTAGAGAGCAAGTTGAGAAGTCATCTAGCGGAATGAGCTTGAAGCTTATAAATTAAGAATTTTCACTGTGGAAACCCAACCTAGCTGACTGGAGATCCTAAGATATAGGTTTAAAATGGACAACTGAAACTTTGTGCAATTCAAAACAAACATTGTAGAGTTTTATACTCTTTCCCATTCTGATAATGACGCAGAGTGCTGTTTGTCAAGGCTATGATAAACTAAGGCTTTTAATAATCGCTATATTAGGAGAAGGGTCATAATGAGGGTAAAGACATATTACCTCTTTATAGTAGATCACATATTTCAATTAAGAAGTGAGGTCGCTTCCATGAGATTTTACATACTGACTTCCCTAAAGTGTTTGATGAATCCAGGACCAATGTTCATGGTCGAAATGAACATAACCGTAGAACGAAAAATGGTCGAAGTAAAGCTGTGTGTTGGAAATTGTCTTGGTTTACACCAATGGCAGAACAGTTCAAGATTATGGGTCACTGGTTTGCCAAGTAAATTCAATTGTCATTCACTATGAAAGGTTCAAGGCGAAAGCTACCTATTTCGATGCAGTTTTATTTCACGGAAAAGTGTCTGAATTCATATTTATAGAATTGTGGGGGATTGTTTTAAATTCTCTAATTATAGAGTATATGTATTGGAGGGTCATGTCTCTTGGGTTGTGTCTTATAGGGAAGACACAAACATGTATGGATATATCATCTATTTTGGAAAGATGAGACTTTAGGCCTCAAAGGGTACAATGAGAGGGGTATAGCAAAAAACGCATGATAGTGAACTAGCATCAAGAATACCCATTTTAAAGAGAAAATATTTTGTTTGAATTTTTCCTAAAAATAGAAGCCAACTAAAGATCTTGATCTTTTTAGAAGCTGAGCTTTTCCAAATGAATGAGAAGTTACTGGTCTGTTGCGGGATATGGTGTGCTGCTAAGGAAGAATAACAACTGCATACTGAAAATGAGCCATTAGAGCTGCCACATCAGAGAATCCCATCGGATGAACAAACTCACACAACAACAGGTCAATTGAGTGAGAGATGTAAGATCATTCTATTCAGACACCATCAACCGACGTCTCTATAGAGATAAGGATAAGCTATAACTCATGAAATCAGCAATAGATATGCCTTTAATAACTGTCAGCCGAAACAGAACATGAAAAAAAAAAAGATAAAGGCAAAGAATTACACCACTTATGATGCCAAAACTAAATTCTGGAGCTATCACGATCTTGAAAGCTGAGGATTGACCCAGTTGAGACCTGAATTAAAAGATAGTCATTGGATGTCTGAGATGTCACCCCAAACCGAGGATATTCTGAAAAAAATCATGCGGAAACCAATCACAAAGTCCTTCATCATACTTTTAAATTACAATATATCTCACACACATATATAGATATTTTTATTGAAAATATTTATTTGAGCATTCATTTCATTATTTATATAAGAAAAAAGTTTTGTTTTTCTTTTATTATATGATTTGAATTGAGATATGTTTTTGTTGATGATTTTTATAATAGATATGAATTATGTTTGATATGTGATGAGATAACAAAATTGTGTTTTGGTTAAAAAATAATTTTTTAAATGTTTGTTTAAATAAAAAATTATGATTATTATTCGTAATTTCTTTTAGAAATTACGTTTATAAAATCTAATATTTTTAACTTTTACTCAATATTAAAAATATTAAAACAGCCAATTATAATTATTTTGGTAACATAAAACAAAATTGTTAGTGCTATATCATTCAAGATGGATTTTGATGATACAACACGAAAGACTTCGACGTGCATTAACGAGCTTAAAAACAGATGACGAAGTAATTAGTGATGAATAGCATAATGGATGTGAAGACTCAAACGCCTATTGAGGAATTTTATGTGGTTTAAGTTTAGGACTCTTTTTGTAAATGAGTTGATAATTTAAATCTACAAGCTCATATGTCATTTGCCAAATATTTCCACTCTTCAAATTCTGTATTTTTTACACTGAGACCGACATACTGATCCCCCACACCGGCATACCAGTGGCGCTACTCTGCCTTTGACAAATTTGCATGCTCTCTAGAATCGGGCTACTCCATACTGGTCTCCCATCATATGAAGTTTGCACAATTGCTAGAACCAGGACGGTACATATCCAGTCCCCATACCGGTGAGCTAACCAAAATACTGACCTCCATACTGATCAGTAATCTGGTATTGCAGTTTAATCTTCAACTATAATTTAGCCGTTATGTCTTACAAGACCGGCATACCGACCTCTGAGACCGGTGATCATAGGCTATTTTACACATTCTCTATAAATTGAGCCTCAAATCTATTTTTGGAAAGGACAACATCTTCATACATTTTCTACTAAGCAAAAACAGAGAGTTTTATAAAATCTTCATAATCATACACTTTCACCATCAAACTCACACACTACACCTTCATATCTTTTGTAATGAGCTTAGATTAATTAGGTTAGCAACTCACAATCTTAAATTTTCTTATCTTTTTTGAATGCCCAAGTTGTACTTTAATCATCATTATTCAAACATTTGTGGTAGTGAAATCCCTTGTTTAGTGAGTATACTCAAAATGGTAATTTGTGTAAAAGTTGTGTGACCTATAGATAAATTCATTGTAAATGTTTGAGAATGAGCAATTGATAAACTTTTAGTGTAAAGGTTTACTTGCATATTAATTAATTACTTGCATTTTGGCGATATATTGTGATTGAGAAAATTGACCTAAACTTAATTGGTAAAGCTAATAACTTAGTAGCGTAAAATCGAAAAGATTTTTAATTCCGCTATTTTAGGCCATTACTCAATTCACCCCCCTCTTGAGTATAGAGGGTTGTTGTTTGTGTGCACTTGTAGGAAATTCAAAAATTATATACCACAATTATAAACCGTCGTTTGTTCTTCACATTTTTCTAATCGTAAATACCAAACCGAATCATGATCAATTTTATAGTTATGTCTGTTTTATTTGTGTATAATACAATAGTATAGATGATAAGTTTTGAATTATTTAAATTTATTTTCAGATAAATTTATCATTATTAGGGATTCGGGTTTCCTTGAGATCCCATTTTATTATATGAGGATCCAAATTCATTCCTTTGAAAACTATGAGAGGATCGAGGACATCTGAAGTCAGAGACATGTACTGAAATGTTGATCCCGTCCTATTGTCATCCCTATTTTAAATTATGATCCATTATCATTAAAACAAATAATGACAAAGGAAAATAAATAGACAATATGTACGTAATTATCTATAAATAATGATGTAATATCTCATATTGTTTGAGATTGAGTCTGGATATCTACTTGACGATACTTAACTAGTATGAAAACTCCTTCGTGCGGCCGAAATTTACTAAAAAAAGAAGTCCATGGATTAATTTGTACATTTGTGGCCGACACTCAGGAAGAGATATTTAAACATTTGCTGGATTCTTAGCACCATTTTATCAAAAAAGTGGGCTCAAACAACGCACTACATGTTAAAAAAAATGCCTCAATATCAAAACTGAGTTTTTTTTCCCTGATACTCTTTGTCATTCAATGTTTGAAAAGATTAGATCCTCAAATCCTTCCTGATCGAGAGGAACCATTATATGCCTTTCGTCAGTTTTGATGAATATTTGATTATTCGATAATAAAGAGTATTTATAAGCCACTTCATTTTTCATAATTGTAATACGGAAACATAAAATTTATGTACAATATAAAAGCGATTTGGATTTAGTAATGATTTTTTTAAGAATTTTATTTATTTATATAATCTATATATATTATATCATACGTGTATTTATAATAATGGATTATTAAGATTAATTATATATAAATTCTATCCTATAATAAGCAATTACAATTTATAAAAAGCTTAGAGCTAATCCAATCCAATCCTTTTAAAAGAGGCATGATTTCATATTAAAAAATTTCAAGTTTGACATTAAAAAAAAATAAAAATCAAGAGTGTCAACCTATGTCTATTTATAAGTAAGGTTGTGCCCTCTAGCCCTAAAATTAAAAAAAAAAAAAAAAAAAATCCCCATGGTTGATTGATTTTTCTTTCCCTCTTAATTTCTACATAAGGTCATATTCATTCACACAATAAATTGTAATATTATTAATTATATTAATTATTAAAATTTTAAAATTTATCTCGATATACACAATGAACACATCTACGCCTAAGTAAAAAAAAATGTACATCATTTATGTTATATTTTCTTTGGTGCCCTCATATTGTAAATTTTTTTCACACACTATAAGAAAAATGATTTTTAGCGACCATAATATCTTCCATCGCTAAATTATACATCATTTATGTTATATTTTCTTCGATTTTTCAGTTTCCGTTACTTTTTGTCCATCGCTAAATGGAAGTGTCTACATCTACATATATGTTCAAAAGTGAGTAGGTTTAGTTGTCCATCCAGCCCCAAAGTCAAAGAATCAATAAGACTTAAAAAAAAAAAATGATTAATCTCTCTATAAAAAGGCATTCATTCTATAAGGAAAATGCATTCCCAAATTAGAAGCATAGCCCTCTGAAGAGTTTTAGAAATTCTTTTCATAATGGGCAAATACCAATTAGCTAGTTCCTTTATTCTATTTTTGAATTTGGTCATTTTGCTATCTTCCCTATCTTGTGACTGTTCAAATAATCATCATCATCCTCCTCCCCCCTCTACTAAGCAATCTAATTGTCCCCCACCTCCTCCGGTCGTGAAGTCACCCCCACCACCTCCACCCGTTGTAAATCCGCCGCCACCTCAAGCACAAAACCCTAAGTCACCACCACCACCAACTGTTGTACCAACACCACCACCAAAACAACAAACTTGTCCCATTGATGCTCTGAAGCTTGGTGCATGTGTTGATGTGCTAGGAGGCTTAATTCACATTGGTCTTGGCGACAACGCTAAGGACAAATGTTGCCCATTACTACAAGGGCTAGCTGACTTGGATGCTGCAATATGTCTTTGCACTGCCATTAGAGTCAAGGCTCTCAATCTCATCAATCTTCTTGTACCCATCTCTCTACAGGTACTTGTCAACGACTGTGGCAAGCATCCGCCAGCAGGATTTCAGTGTCCTGCTTAATTGATGATGCCCCATGCATGCCATTGCTTGAACAATATTTATTGACGATATTATTGTTTGTCATGCATCCTTACTAGTTTCGTTTTGTCAAAGATAATAATGTGAGAGCGAGAAGTTGATTTAAGTTTTTGTTCCTCCAACTTATATGTATTTTGTTCCTTTTGTTACAAGTTAAATAAAGTTTTTTATTATCTCCATTGATTCTATTCACATTATTAATCGCTATTGATAATGAGAGTAATTAAGATATCCATACATTCATTCAATAAAATGACCTTTTGCATTTGTTTTAAAGGGTATGGTTATTTCATTTAATTTTTCTACTTAAATTTTTAACATTAATTTTGAGTAATTATACTTATTTAATCCCATGGTTATTATTAAAAGTCAAAATAATATTTAATAATGTAACTTCATCCCCATTGATTGTCACAAAATCAATAGCATATAATTTGAATTAAAATTTTGAATAAGGATCCGAGCTGAATTTATATTAAGCACTAGATTTACAATCAGAAAATAAGTAGGACTCACGCGACGACCATATTTGATAAATTCTGACAATGGATTCAGTACTTTAAAAAGTTAGTGCATTCCAGTAAAAGAGCATATTGCTGACTCTCTACCAAAAACTTCTCCCACAAAGTGAAGATGTAGCTGCATATTAATTTCCAAATATAATGTTTCAATTTGTTTGTAGTGTATTCTTAGCAATCTTGATCTAATTTGCTTGGGAATGGGATGGAATATGGTGTGTGAAATATAATAAAAACAATAGAAAGAAATCGTGAACTCATGAAATTAAAAAGCAAATTAACATAATGGCATATACATCTCAAGAAGTAGATCCTCAAGATGAATGTAATTTTAAGACTGTTTTGGGTCATTTTTAGAATATGAGGATCAATTGAATTTACCCCTCAAAATAATTTAAGAGAATTAAATATATATGTAGGAGGAAGTCTCTTATATGTCGGGGGGTCAGTCGACCTCCTTAATTTTTTTCAACCGTTAATATTAAGTAAATAATAGAAATATTCCCTTAAATTTATAAATTAAACCTTTAATAATTACAAAATCTCCCCTTAGAGAACCTCCTGATTTCACCCATATGTATGTATGTGTTAATTTAACTTGCACATGTAATTAACCATCCAAATTTGAGTCTAACAAGAAGAAGAGGAAAAATAAAAAGTTAATTTAAAATTTCTCCAACCTTACTCAAAAAAAAGAAAGAAAAAAAAAAAAAAAAAAGATGCTCATGCAATCCCGTTGTGGAAGGCTGCGTCTACAGAGATATCGAAGATGCTCTCTTGCAAGTTAATTCTCTCACCTTGTCGAGGTTTCCTTAATTTTTTTTTTCAAAAAATACCCATGCAATAATGTTGATATTTTCATTTGGATCATGATCATTCACTTTGGGTTTTTTTTTTTTTTAATAAAAAAGGGGCCTGAAATTATTCAATGTCTCATAAGTAAAAAAAGCCAACAGGTCAATACGAGAAAAACAATGGAAATGACAATAAACATTAGAGATTTGCCCCGGACAAAGACATAAGATGGGAAAAGTAATAAATCAATCACAGAATAGTTAAAATCTTTGTATTTAGAAGATAACCATCTTGAGATAATTGTGAAAATTTTGGAGCGTGGAGAAAAAAATTCCCAGGATGCATTCTTGAAAATTTGATTATTTCTTTCAATCCATATGGACCAACATACATGCATCCATGAAGAGAGATTTAAAAAAGTCATGCAGCTTGTTATTAGACAATAAAAAACATGAGAGAATGAATGACATCGGAAGAATTTCCGGAACAAACCCAATTGAAATTCCACCAATTGAAGAACCATGACCAAATCCTCCATGCGAAGGGATAAAAAAATAATAGATGATTAGCCGATTCCATATCAATATGACAGAAAACGCATAAGAGTCTAGCGTCAAGAATACCCCTTTTAAAGATAAAATCTTTTGTTTGAATTTTGCCTAAAAATAGAAGGCAAGTGAAGATCTTGATCTTTTTAGGAGCTTGGCTTTTGCAAATGAATGAGAAGTTCAAGATCTGTTGCGATCTGTGGTGTGCTTCTAAGGAAGAATAACAGTTGCTTACCGAAAATGAGCCATTAGAGCTGCCACACCAGAGAATCACATCAGAGGAACAAAACTGAATCACACAACAACATGTTAGCCGAGAGAGAGATGTAAGATCATTCAATTCAGACACCCTCAACCGACATCTCCATAGAGATAAGGATAAGCTATAACTCATGAAATCAGCAACAAATATGTCTTTAATATTTGCCAGCCGAAACAGAACAAGAAAAAGAAGAGATAAAGGTTGAGAATTACACCACATATTAAGTCTGGGCATCGGATCAGATCGGGTCGAATTCAACCTCCTTAATTTTTTTCAACTGTTAATATTAAGTAAATAACAGAAATATTCCTTTAAATTTATAAATTAAACCTTTAATAATTACAAAATCTCCCATCATAGAACATTCTGATTTCACCCATGTATGTATGTGTTAGTTTAACTTGCACATGAAATTAACCATCCAAATTTGAGTCTAACAAGAAGAAGAGGATAAATAAAGGAAATGATTAGAAACATTAGAGTTTCGTCGAGGAAGAGATATAAGATAGGAAAAGTAACAAATCAGCCACAGAATAGTTAAAATCTTCAAGCTTAGAAGATAACCATCTTGAGATAAGGGTGAAAATTTTGGAGTGTAGATAAAAAAAATTCACAAGATGCAACCTTACAAATCCAATTATTTCTTTCAATCCATATGGACCAACACACATCCATGAAGAGAATTCGAAAAATTCACGCAACTTGTTATTAGACCATAAAAACTCGAGAGAATGAATGGTATCAGGATGATTTCCGGAACAAACCCAACTGAAATTCTACCAATTGAATAACCATGACCAAATCCTCCATGCAAAGGGGCAATAAAATAATATATGATTAGCCGATTACACATCAATATTGTAAAAAATGCATGAGTGAACTAGCATCAAGAATACCCATTTTAAAGAGAAAATCTTTTGTTTGAATTTTGCCTAAAAATAAAAGCCTACTAATTAAATATCTTGATCTTTTTAGGAGCTGAGCTTTTCCAAATGAATGTGAAGTTGCGGGTCTGTTGCGAGATGTGGTGTGCTGCTAAGGAAGAATAACAACTGCTTACTGAAAATGAGCCATTAGAGCTGCCACACTAGAGAATCCCATCGGATGAACCAGACTGAATCACACAACAACAGGACAGCCGAGTGAGAGATGTTAGATCATTCAATTCAGACCCCTTCAACTGCTGTCTCTATAGAGATGAGGATAAGCTAGAACTCATGAAATCAACAACAGATATGTCTTTAATAACTGTCATCTGAAACAGAACAAGAAAAAGAAGAGATAAATGCAAAGAATTACACCACTTATGATGCCAAAACTGAATTCTGGAGCTATCACTGATCTTGAAAGCTGAGGATTGAACCCAGTTGAGACCTGAATTAAAAGATAGTCATTGGATGCCTGACTATCTTTTAATGCCCAACCCGAGGACATTCTGATAAAATCATGCGGAAACCAATCACAAAGTCTTCCACCATACTTGTGACAAATTATAGATTTCCAAGTGGAGTTAATATCAGCCGTGAACCTCCAAAGCCATTTAAATAGAAGAGTATGATTCATTCTTTAGATTAAAAATACCCGAACCCCCAGAATTCAGCGGTTTCTTAATCGCTTCCCATTTCACTTTACATAGAACTCTACTCTCATAAGATCCAGACCAGAAAAATCTTCTAAGAAAACTTTCAATTTTACGAAAAATGAAGTTAGGCATTCTGAAGACAATGAGAAAGTAAAGAAGGATGGTCAAAAGAGTGAACTTTAATAGAGTTAGTCTGCCTCCAAAAGATAAAAACATATTCTTCCCGTCATTAAACGTAACTCGATTTTTTTTCATTTTGGGTTATTCTACCCTAAGTGGTGGGGCTATAGTATGAAGGAGCATTAAGCAATCTTGTATTGCTGACTCCACCATGGAGGCTGAATATGTAGCAGCTTGTGAAGCAGTTAAGGAAGCAGTCTGGCTCCGTAAGTTCTTGGCAGATCTGGAAGTTGTTCCAGATATGGATAAACCACTCACACTTTATTGCGATAATAGTGGTGCAGTGGCGAACTCCAAAGAACCGAGAAGCCACAAGAGGGGTAAGCATATTGAGAGGAAATATCACCTCATCAGGGAAATAGTGCAGAGATGAGATGTCATTGTCACGCAGATTCCATCCGCAGACAACATGGCTGATCCGTTTACAAAGACCTTATCGGCTAAAGTATTTGAAGGTCACCTAAATGGTTTAGGATTACATGACATGTCTCATTTTCTCTAGTCCAAGTGAGAGATTGTTGGGATTTATGTTCTATAGCTTTATGTATTGTAAACATAATTGATTTTTGTAATAATAATAAATGCATTATTCATTTTATCAAAGTGTTTGATTTATATCACATATTGTCCAATTGTCTTATTTACCTTGATTACTCTTGTACCTTTAGACTTAGTGTATGTTTGATGCACAATAGGATTAAGTCTAAAGTTAGTAATAATCAAATAGTCCATAGAGAGCGGACAAATATGGTACTTTATTTGTGGTTTATCTATAGCTGCGGTCCATTCTATACTTGTATGACGATCTTGATCCGGGATCGTTCATGTAGTGACATGGGAATGGAGGCACCTTGTATGATAAGATCATATAGGACTGGACTCAGATAAATATGAGTTTCTTTTAATATCCGTTAACCAAAGAAATTCATTTTATCTAATAGATGGTCATATATGGATTCGATCTTAATCCTAAGTGTACTACAAACTCCTGCATGACAGATTATGTCCTTTGATTTACTATGGTGGGGTTGGTGTTGCATTCCCAGCCAATAACTACATATTTTGGGGATATGATTTGGTATGTAGCTGGGAACGTTTTACATATATATGGAATTCACTCATTCTTACGATAAGCAGATGAATATCTCTTTTAAGAGTTGATTCGGGACTTGAACAATTTGAGCGCTCAACTTTTCTATTACGAATAGAAAGTATTTTATATTCATAATTGTTATGAATTAATTGTTCATTATAGAATCAATGGTGCTTAAGAGACAAAATATTTAGAGGGGTTTAACGGACTTATGACCTGGCTCTATTTATGAGATATTCGTGAAGGGCTATATCCATATGTAATGACTATATCGATGGACACCGAAAATGTTCGGTTTACTTAATCCATCTACGGTAACGTGAGTTCAACTTCGAGTTTTTAGTGGAATAACGCGGAGTTAATAATTCGTAATATTTGATTAAGAAGTTTAATTAATATTTCAGAATTATTGGAGCTCGGAACCTGTATGCATGCGCATGAAAACCTGTCTTAAATACATTTTATTTTAATGTTTATTAAAAAAAATTGTTTTGTTTGTTTTTAGTCCTTGATAGTTAAACATAGTTCCAATGATGATATTGTTTGCTTTAGGGTGAAATCTTAGAAACGATAAGTCCTTTAATGCACTTTTATCTGATGACTTGAATAGTTTATCTATGTTAGACTCGTAAGAACTTAATTATAGGTTGTTAGCAGTGGAAGCCTGAGTAGTTAGCAAGATGACTAGTTGAATAAATTGCATGTCGATGAATGACCGTTTGCTTAGATATCTATCATGAATTGCTTGTGTTATGACGTATGGTATGAATGCAAATAAAAGAAAAGTCTCTGAAGAAAGAAAATAAACCACCTATAACCGATAAGCGTGAAGCTACCCATGGGCGAGTATTAGGACCACCATGAGGAGAAATGCTACCTTGAAGGGTAGGTGTGTTGAAACAAAAAAAAATGGCAAAAGATGAAGAAAAGAAAAATCCAAAAGAAAATGCAACAAGAGACAGGAAAGAAAAGAAAAAAAAAATCATACCATATTGAGCACATAAAAGTAATTACAGAGCTTAATTGAGATATCTAGGTTGGTTTGACCCATCGATCCCAATTTTTAAAACAAAATCATTGAGTTGGCTTACCTGGGAACTAAGCTGTGAATGAACCTTTACACACATACACTGTGAGTCTAGCTTAGATGATTTATTCAAAGACTTGGATTTGAGTTACGTTGAGTACTTTGAAGGTTCTTTGGTTTCATTACTATGCATTCTCTGAGGACAAGAATTATGTGAAACTATTGGGACTATTTTATTTTTATTTTTGTTTGATTGTGTGTTTTGAATGACGTTTGTGGGTGTCATCGCTGTAAACCCTCACGAGACTATAACTCGTCCACTAGGGACACCTAGGGGTTTAAAGGTGTTGCATGCGCTAAATGCAATCGTGATCCCTACGAAAGTGGCTTAGATAGTTTTTATTTATTTAATTTTCATTTTATTTTGCGCTTGAATTGCTAGGGACTAGCAATAAGCTGGTTGGGGGTTGTGATAAGTGCATGAAAATGTACTTTGAAGCATCACTTATTCTGATTTATTGCTAGATATTAGTCCTATATCTTATATTTTGTTGCATAATTTTTATCATTAAATTAATTTATAGAGTGCTTAGTATTGAGTTTTATATAGTATATTTTTAATATAATTTTTACCTTAATATTAATTTAGGAAATATAAAGAAAAAGGATTAAGGAACAACACTACCAGGTGCGGAGTTGATCAGGTTCCTCTGGTGCGACTTTAATGTGTGGCTGTGTGAACTCTGCATAAACACTCATGCAAACAATAAAAATAAAACATGCAGTTAGCACACAATAAAATAAAATAAAACTAAAGTAAATAAAATAAATAAAGTGAAATAAATGCAGATGCAAGGGTTGCCTCCCCGCTAGCGCTAGGTTTAATGTCGTCAGCCAGACACAAGTACTCAAGTTGTCATGGTGGTTTCCATCGAGCGTACTGATGAAGGCATACGAGAGAATGCTTGTCTAGCTGTGGCAGTTTATCCATTGATTCTCCAAGGTCTGAGGATTGTTGAAATTTTGGGCTGCTTATAAGGAAAAGTTGGCTCAATGTTCTTTTTAATCTCACAAGTATCATCTTTAATTGAGCATTAACTCTCATTTTCCTCTTTTTTCGGTTCTTAGGGACCAATTTCAGTTCAGGAGGATTTGATTCAGGTTGTAGAGACGATGTTTTCGGCATGCATGACTGTTCTAGTATGTATGAGTAATGCACCCACTCACTGCACCTGTGATGTTTTTCAACATGAAAAATGTTAAGTGCTTGAGGAAATGGTACTCTAGTTTGGAAATGTGGCACTTGTTCTTCCTGAGATGTGTTAGCACTATTGTCCTTAGGGTCACCTACAGTGTTGGGCATGTGCTGCTCTCCTACCTCGTTACCGCTCCTAGTGATCATGACATTAACACCTCTTATATTGGATACCTCATGATCAGTCTGTGTCATGTGTTGCCCTTGTTGATTTGGTTGAGTCTGAGATAAGAATTTTCCTTGTTTTTGCACACTCAGGACATTAGTCAATTTAGAAATTTGATTCCTAATTTCCTTATGGTCTTCAGTGATCTGAGCTATCAATGACTCAATCCTTTGATTGGTTTTATTCTGGGCTTCCACAGTGGCCTTTTGGGCCTCCATAAATGTTTGCACATTATCCTCTAGAGAATTTCTAGGAACCGTAGGTGTGTGATACTGAAGGGTACTATATCCTTTGGGTGGTGATGTTTGACTCGGCTGATGGGACTCATGCTTCCAACTAAGGTTGGGATGGTTCCTCCAACTAGGATTATAGGTGTCTGGGTATGGGGTATAAGACTTCTGGTACATCCCTATGTTATGGCATTGTTCCTCACATGGTCCCCTAATCTCATCATACACATGGCGCTCTTGGGATTCTAGCTGGGCTACTGAATATATAGTCTTGCTATCTCTGGCTTTTAAGGCTTCTATCTGTTTGGTCAATAACTCAACTTGTGCCTTAAGATCATCCTCTTCCCTAAAGTGTTGTAAGCTTCTGCTAGGAGAAGTGTGTGTCCTATCAGTGTTATCTACAGCATTAGGTCCACTCCAAGTATGTGATTTCTTAGCCAGGTCATCTAAATACTCGAATGCCTCATCAGGGTCCTTTCGAATGAACTTACCATTGCACATCGTCTCAATGAATTGGCGTTCCCTAGAGGTTAGTCCATCATAAAAGTAACTTACTAAACGCCAACTCTCATATCCATGGTGAGGACAACTAGCTAACAACTCCTTATACCGCTCCCACGTTTGGTAAAGGGTCTCACTGTCTCTCTGGGATAAGGTGGATATTTTCTTTTCAGGGCATCTGTCTTATGGTGTGGGAAATATTTGTCGAAGAATGCCTGGGTCATCTCGCCCCACGATCCTATTGATTGCGGTCTTAAAGAATAAAACCAGCTCTTAGCTCTATCCTTAAGGGCAAAATGGAAGAACTTGAGTCTAATTGTGTCAGTGGTTCCAAACCGGTCATGGAAGGTTGCTACTACTTCTTCAAACTCCCTAATGTGCACATAAGGATTTTCGCTCTCAAGACCGTGAAAAGTTGGAAGATACTGTATCATTTCAGGCCTAAAGTCTATGTGTGGTGTGTTAGGGGGAAACATTATGCACGATGGTATAGCTGTGCGAGTTGGGTGGCGGTACTCTTCAAGAGTCATCCTAGGTGGTCTCTCGTATTCACTCATGGTATGTCTGCTAGATCTAGATGGTTTAGAAAAGGGATTTTCAAATATGTTCTCAGACTCTGAGCTTTCCTCTTCAGCCCTAACAAATCTACCAAATATATCTCTACGTCTAGACATGCAACTGAAGCTCAAATAATACGAGAAATAAAATAAAATAAAAATAACTAATTAAAAATAAAAACTAAAATACTAAAAGAAAAAAAATGAGCGAATGATAAATGAATAAAATAAAATAAAATGCTAATAAAAAAAAATAGAACGAAGTTACCGCTTCATTATTGACTAAGCAAACCTGGTCCTTTTGCTTGTAAACCGTCTCCCCGGCAACGGCGCCAAATTTTGATTACGCCCAAATATGACTCGCGGTTATCGCAGTATAGCTGGGGTGTCGATTCCTCAGAGAGATGGTTACAGGAACTGATTTACTTAAACCAAAAACGTTAACGGTAACTTAATAAATAAAGTGATAAAAATTGGTAATTAAATTTAAGATAAAGAAAATAATGAACAAATATTAAAAGATAATGGCAGAGAGATATGACAAAGCTTCGAGAATCCCTCTTACATCGAACTCTTATATTTAGTTATTGATTCCTATTATTACACAATTGAAGGTTTCACATCTCAAACCAACAACCGGAAAATATTCAATTCTACGCATGATAAATTCTAAGGTAATTAATGATTATTTTCTCTATGTTAACAGCATACAAAAGCCATCGTTACGAGCTATCTAACGTCGACAATATACCCTCAGGCAATACTGCAGCAGAAGACCAACACGCAAAACGACTTTACCAGTCACAATTAAATTCGCAAACCACACATAGAAGAAGCATGACTGGATCTATATGAGATTTGACAAAATATAATTTCTGGATTAATAAATCTAAAGATAATAGAAAATAATAAACATCAATTTTATTAAACGATTAAAAGGTACTCAAAGGAATAAAAACATAAATAATAGAAATCAAACACAAAAGTTCATCCATAGCTTTGCCTAGAGAATTAGTTCCCCATAAAAGAAATAAATCTAGCCTGGGATTGGAGCGACATGTTATTCTGAATAATTACTGATCCGCGTCCGACTCTCGGCTTTCCTGAAGAACTTCTTCTCTCTCACGCGTGAATGCTGCACCCAGCCTTCTGGTTCTCTCACGCACCTGGAGCCTTCGCGCAGCAACTCTGCTTCCTTCACGCGTGGATGCTGCTTCTTTGTTTTCTTCTAATTCTTGCGCAGCAGCTCTCGGCTTCACGCCTGCACATATGGAGCTCTCGGTTTTTTTTCTTCTTTTTGTTGTATTATGCGCAGCAGCTCTCCTGTCTTCAACTTTGCATTGCTTTTTTATAATAAACAACTTGAATATTGGAAACCTAATTTCATCATCTGGCCCACGTGCAAGCCTTTTAATTAACAATCAACAATTTTTGTTCTCTTTTCTCTGCTCACGGCCTATTATAAAATTCCTCCTTGAAATTATGAAGCCCAATCACGTGTTAGCTTCCTTTTTCAGCTTGGCTCACTTTGCTTGCACGTGTTCAACTTTCATCAAGATCCTAAGGCCATGTTTCGTGAATTGACTTTTAAAGTCTCAAAGTTTTTGAAACAAACCAATAAGGCTGGCCCACATTCTTTTAATCCAAGCTTTTTCATCCTGCAAACAAACAAGAAATTGATAAAATAATTGAAATGATTAAATATTTCCTTAAATTAATATTAAGGTAAAAATTATATTAAAAATACTATATAAAAACTCAATACTAAGCACTCTATAATTAATTTAATGATAAAAATTATGCAACAAAATATAAGATATAGGACTAATATCTAGCAATAAATCCGAATAATTGATGCTTCAAAGTACATTTTCATGCACTTATCAGAACCGTAGGTCCATTTGGTCCACGTGCTAGCTCGATTAACTGTAGCAACCTAATATAATTAGATTATATGCTCACATTATATTTATTTATATATTATTAATAAGATTAATAATATTTATTGTCATAAATGAAAACTATGTTAAATTAGTTTAACTTAATATTTTCTAGAATTCTTTGATTATGAGATAATCAAGTTACTAATAATTATGAGATAATTACTACAACATAATTGAAGGTAAACAAATCATTATTAATATATTGATTTTTATTTACCATTGGAGACAAAGCCATATGACTTACCATGTCATCCAAGCAATTATGTCTATTAGGTGGTTTGGATAAACCTAATAGTTTTGTCATTAGCTAATGCATTTTATGCTTTGGTATGGCCTCCACATTTATGTGTTTGCCATTTAAAGAAAGCATTGAATGCTTAATGACAAAGCCATTGTCTTTAGCTTAACATTTCTTATGCTTTGGTATGGCATTCACATTTTTGTGTTGGCCATTGCAAGAAAGCATTAGATGTTTAATGACAAGAATAGTTGTCTTGTGTAAGAGAATATAATCTCTACCATTTCTCTCACTTCCTAAGGTTAACACTTTGCATACATTCACACAATTATTGTGAGAAAAGATTTGAGAGAAAATAGAGAGAGTTCTAGCATTCACAAGTATTGTGAAATTCCTAAAGTCAAACACCATTGTGACATCTTAAATCTCTAAATAGTTTAGAGGTTTAATCTTTGTGAGTGAAGCCCACACTTCAATTTGTTGGTTTCGAGTCATAGTTCAGAAGATCGAGTGGTTGATCCAAGTGTTGGACACCAAATGATTGATCTTGGCTACTACAACAAAAGGGATAAGGCAAAGAAAATTTTGAAGATCCATACTGGACCCGGTGCCACCACAAGCAACTTCTACCGCGCTAAGGAAAGTCGTTTCCTACAAATGTATCTTGTATTCTGTCTGATTGATCCCTAATTCTTGGAGAAAACACTTTAGCCATAACATTTCTTTTCATGCCTC